>MU159668.1:104873-123563 GCA_015888305.1 Antheraea pernyi
ACACAAAATCTTACATCACTGCGACAACATTACACATGTCCCCTCCACACACGTGCACGCATACACGCTTACACATGCAAGTGGAAGGGTTTTATCTTTTTTCCCTTATCAAACTGAAATAGTTTAGAATATTATCCGATACGAAATATATATAAGAGTTGTTGAGTTATGTATGCTTGGTACACATATATGTTTCAACAACTCATATATGTATGAATAGTTGGCTTAGCTTACATAGGTCGCGAATTGCATGTATCAGGCAACAGCCAAAGCCGACGTGTGCCGTGCACCATTGAGCTAGTTGTCAAAATAAAATCGGCTGAGTGCCTTAAGCGCTCGTCTCAGTAGTCCGGTGAAGCTGTTAAGACCTAGCTAGGTCAATAGCGTAGTCTGTTCGAAAAAAAAAGGTAGTTTGTGACGTTGTAGGGGGTAATCTTATGAACTACTGGTCCTATTTGAAAAAAAATCTTTCAGTGTTATATAGCTCATTTATCGGGGAAGGTTATAGGCTATATATCATCACGCTAAGGTCAACAGGAGCGGAGCACCAATCAATAATGTTTCAAAATCGAAGTTTTTTTCCTCTTGAGAGCTTCCGCTGCGTGTTAGCGTTGACCCAAAGTAACTATTCCACGCGGACGAAGTCGCGGGCAGTGGTTAGATTTAAAAATAAGCTGAATTCAATTGTAGCCTTTTCCTAATATTTTACCTGACTTTTCAAGATTTTCAAATTTTGTACACGTAAAATATGAAAATCATAAAAAAAACTAAGTACATGGAAACCTTATGAACGGCAAAATTTTGAACTACGTTCTCGGTGTATAAAAACTGAAAAAAGAAAAAAAAATGTTATATGAGCGATTAAAATTGGATTTAGCTCATTTTAAAATGTAAAGAGTCAATTATAAAAAAAAAAAACTTTCAAAATCTTTTGCTTTTTTTTTATGTCATAGGTGGCAAACGAACAGGTGGGTCACCTGATGTTAAGTGATCACCACCGTCCATGGACACTAACAACACCAGAGGTGTCGCAAGTGTGTTGCCACCCTTTGGGGGGAAGGGTTAGGGGAGGGAGAGGAGAGGAGGTGGGCCTCCGGCGCTCTCACTGACCGAACGAAACGCAACAATGCAAGCACTGTTACTTCACGTCGGTTTTCTATGAGAGGGTGGTACTACCCCGCGAGCCGACCCATTCATGCTAAAACCAGTAATAGTTTTAACGTGGCTCTACCACCATAAAAGCTGTCTGTCTTTGTTCCGGCTAAACTTTACCAGCCGGATTAATTTTGGCAGATAGCTGAAGTTATAAATAGTATGTTGGGCTAATTTTTTTTTTTTTTTAACTTTATTTTTGGCAATCAATCTTTTAGATTATTACTGCCATTGTCAAGCAGTTAATAGTATTAGTATTAGTTAATAGTATGAACTCATCCTCCATTCCATTTTGGCAACCAGTCTTCTAGTAGAAGCCATTGTCAAGTGAGTATCGATATTACAAGTTTCCTGATATAATTTCAATGAACTAACAAGATGGTGGTCATCTTGTTAGAACTTTCCATGGAGTTTTTGTGGCATCTCAGAATTCATGGTCCGTGGTATTATTTTCTATTCACTTCACTTATGCACAATAAACAAACTATATTCCATAAAACACCACCAATTTGATACAATATAGAGTCAAGTAACATAAGATTATGAATAAAAAATAAAATCCACTACATGACAGACCAAGATCCCGCCAAAAACTCCTGGGCTAATTTTATTTTATTAAAAGAAAAACTTTCTCTTTTTTAATTCGACGCAAAGTCGCGAGTGACATTTAGTTCATAATAAGTCAGAAGTTTAGTGACAAGGCTGTATGACAACGACATGAAATATCTAAGTAATTATTGGTAATTTATATATAATTGAATTAAATCGCTTTAATATTTTAATCGATTAGTATCAGAGGAAATTAGAAATAGGTTTTAAAATTATTAAAGTAGGTAAGGTAATGAGAAATCACATTTTGTGCGACATTATAGAGTAGTGAAATTGTAAAGTGCAAAGAGTAGCAATAAATGACAAGTTATTGATAACATCATTATTCTGCTGTTGATTATCTGTTGTGGGTTATTATTGGCATCTAGCGAACGTCAACCAATAGGCGTGAAAAGGTGAACATTTCACGTTGCTGACACTATAATACACGATACAAACAATTAATATTTATTTAATTATCGTCTCGTTGTTACACATTGCACTGTGATACAAAATAACAACATACCCAGCAGCAGAATAACTGATAACAATTTATAATAACAGTTGCTATTAAATAATATAACCTTGTAATTTGTTATTCATGTATAACCGCTATTGCCATTTATATTAAAGATTATAAACTCTTTTAATGCATCTTTGCAGGATATTTGGTTAGGAAATGAAAATAGCATTTTCCATATTCCTAAATTAAGACCTAGGTTGTGATAACTACTTTAATTAATAGTTTTAAGATGTATATAATAGCTATACTATTGATATAAGTTGCATTATATATTATAAGACTCTTATAGTCAATGAATTCTTTATTGCTAGCCTTATACCCCGGTTTCGCTCGGGTATATTAACGAAGAAAATGAAATCAAATATACATATTATATATATAACAATACATGTAATTACATAATATGGCAACTCCCTTTTTATATGGAGATTTTTTAACCGTATTATTTCAGTTTTATTTACCAATTTCCACACATTTTCATTCATACAAACCGTGTCCTGATAATTTCAAATACAGCTAAACGAAGAATTTACTTAATAGGTGCATCTTTTCTGAAGTGAAGAGATTACATACATTCGGCGATTGATTTTTATTTATATCAGGCGAAAGGTTAGACACTTGCAATATTCTAGAATATGAAATGCGTGGTCACATTTAACACATAAAATAATAATATCAAAACAGTTACTAATAAACAACAAAGAGAACCTTAGATAAAGTGTGACCTAAGAATTTAAAAAGTATGGATAATAACTTAAATAAACATAGGTTGAATGTCCGGAATCTGCGAGCGGCGACCCGGAGTTAATAACTTTCGATACTAAAACAGACAAAAAAACCCTTTTAATTGGTCAAACTTCGAAAAATTATCCTTAGGTGGTTGACTTCACTTTCACTTCACCCGACGGTCATTCACACTATGCTTTAACAAAGACGCTTAGAGGATTATTTTATTTAGTATAATTTTTATATGGTTCTAGATAATTAGGTCAAATATTAACCTAATTATCTAGAGAGATCACCTATTTTTTAAATTTATTTACAACCAGAATCGAGTGCTGATTGTCCTCCTGATCAATATTGTTACTGTCTAAACATTCACCTGGTATAGATAAGTGTTAGTGTTTACCAATCTCATCTAATGTTATGGGAAATAGTGTCTCATAAGATGGATGCTAAATATAGAAAGAGCTAGTTTTAAAGTGCATTTTCTGGACCATAAAGTTGCCTGACGACAGATTTTCTACTCGAGGTAGTTGTTCGTTTTTAATTTATGGCGCTGTGTGTAAGCAAAACACAATTCCGCCAATGTTATGTAGATACAGAGTGCGCGCTGTCTGTGGCAGGTCGTGTCATATACGAAGGAGATCGATTAAAAAATGTAATTCGTAAACTAGGATAATTAATTACCTAATTATCTAGAGAGATCACCTATTTTTTAAATTTATTTACAACCAGAATCGAGTGCTGATTGTCCTTCTTAAATATTGCTACTGTCTAAACATTCACCTGGTATAGATAAGTGTTAGTGTTTGACCAACCTCATCTAATGTTAAGGGAAATAGGGTCTCATAAGATGGATGCTAAATCTAGAAAGAACCAGTTCTCAAGTGCATCTGCTGGAACATAAAGTTGCCTGACGACAGATTTTCTACTCGAGGTAGTTGTTCGTTTTTAATTTATGGCGCTGTGTGTAAGCAAAACACAATTCCGCCAATGTTATGTAGATACAGAGTGCGCGCTGTCTGTGGCAGGTCGTGTCATATACGAAGGAGATCGATTAAAAAATGTAATTCGTAAACTAGGATAATTAATTTGTATTCGGACCAAGTTATTGTATGTTTCCCACAAATATACATATAGGCAAACTTAATTACATATCGCTTAAGAAATAGACAATCTGATTAAAGTGTCATTTTGTTAATTGTAATGAATAATGACAAGACATGTAAAATTAAAGGGTTGGGGAAAAGTGTACCATAATGCATATTTAGTCTATGTTGGGTATTTGTCCGAGTTCAATTCAGTTTAAGGTTTTAATCCTGCATAACATATTTATGTGTACTGTAGAATTTTAGAAGAAAATTAAATATGAATTGATATGAGTTAAACTTTATTTAGGAGCATTGAATATTGAACGAAAATAAATCGTCACGTTAGGGGTCAATGACACTATTGTGTTTACTTGACTCTAGTCTGCATTAAACACGTTTATTCTTTGATAAGGAGACCGTTTTTTCAATAATTACTTTTTTAATATTACATATTTATAATATGTATATAATAAGTGTGGTAACAGCATTATTTCAACTGTATATATCTTGCGTATTTAAATGTTACTACTATTCCTTATTTTAAATATAAACATTGATAAATCTGTACAAATTTTAATGTTCTAGTATTTTTAAGTTTTAACTTTTATCGTGTGGTCATAAGTGTACGTCCTCTTATTTTCATAACATCTAATTTAATATGTATGGTGTTTTTATCAATTTATTTTTATTTTATTAAATATATATTATATATTATAAATCACGCTAAGACCAATAGGAGCGGAGCACGAATGAAGAATATTTCAAAATCGGAGGTTTTTTTCCTCTTGAGTGCTTCCACTGCGTGTTAGAATTAGCCCAAAGTAACTATTCCACGCGAACGAAGTCGCGGGCAAAGGCTACTATGTAATAAAATAAAATACATTTCAATCAATTTTAGAAATGTCCGTCTGTTTGTATGAACACTCATCACTACTAAAATACAGCGTTCACGATAAAATCTCTTCAAGAACATTGTAAAATTTATCTTCGAGTAATATTTAGTTTTTGTTTCATTAAAATCGGTTCGATCTATAAAAAAATATCGTACTTGTAATGACGACGCGACTTAAGTACGAGAGAAAAATATATAAATGGACTTAATACGTTCAGATGCGGACGAAGTCACGGGTACAGCTAGTGTATAATATAAATACTATATTGGGCATAATGTCGTCAAAAGTTTACTATAAAACAAGGTTAAAATATTATAAGAACGGAAAATTGGCATTTATCTATCCTGAAGTTGTATATATCATTACATAGTATAAAACAAAGTCCCCTACCGCGTCTGTCTGTCTGTCTGTTCGCGATAAACTCAAAAACTACTGAACGGATTCTCAAGCGGTTTTCACCACTGGATAAAGTGATTCACGGGGTACGTTTTGGTATATAATTTGTCCAGGATTTTATTATAATCAGGACGAGACAACGTCTGCCGGGCCCGCTAGTAATACATATTTATACCTACATTCGAGTCCTGTACTGAGAGTGGTCAAAAAATTTGGCGTAGACTTTACTGATTTTGAAATAGGTTATATTGTATATTTGTTATAATGTAAATAAATTTAGTCATAGTTGGCTTTTATTGTAATTTTATAATTGCTTAATCGTCGTAGATAAGGCATAATAATTTGAACTTAGTTCGTTATTGGGTTTTAGTTTATAGGTACCTAAAATTACACATATATCGGTTAAGCAATTTCGAGATATACATTCTAAGAAATAAATTGGTAATTATTACAAATTTTTAATACCATTTTTTTATGAGAAATGTGCTTAATGTATATTATAACGTTTTAAAAATCTAGGATATTGTTAAAGTGTCGCTTAAAAATATTGTAAATTATGTACTTAATGTCTTTAAAACTTATATTGCGTTATATTTTATTTAATACATATTCCACAAACGTCGATATTTGTTTCCTATCGTATTAATGTAAATGTTTTCTTTAATTAAATTGATTAAATTTATATTTATTTAACAATGAAGTTTAATTACCCTAATGTATGTAAATACCAGATTTTCAAATTTTAAGCCAATTTTATTTCGGTTGTCTATTCTCACCATTTTTGGTTTCTATTCTGTTATTATTAAGTGCGTAAAACAGAGTCAGTGTCTTTTGATTTTGAACAAAATAGTGACTCCTCATCACCATCATGTATCAACTCAGTACATTGTTATGTCCAAAGTCCACTCATAAATTATAGCTAAAGCGTGTTTCGCAAAACACCACTAATTGTACACAATGTCTAGTTAAATAACACAAGATTATCTATGAATTAAAAATCTTCAAAATTAATAACTTGTCAAAACAGTTTGAGAGTAATTTAATATACAGTAGAAGCTCGATAAGACAAACCTCAATAAAGTAAAACACCTCTGTAATTTCAAAAAATAATCTGCTCCGTTCCCCTCATATCCCAAAACCCATATTAATTAAAATACGCACCCTCTATAAGTTAAACGAATAATTTCAATATTATCCCATAGCACAATTACTAAAAGAAATATTTCGACGAGCTCTATAACATAAATAATCTGCCAATTAAACATTTCGAAAGAATGTACAAAACAAAAAATCTCGAAATGTATTGCTTGCTTATTTATTTAAAAGTTAAATTGTTAACACAAACAATAAGTTTGTATACCTACAATCAGCGATTGTTTCTTTGAAATCCCTTCAAGTTCAGGAAACTGTTCTGTGTGATAATAGTTACCTAAGTAAAATATATGAGTTTAAAGCTAAAATTAACAACGCTTTATTAAATTAATTTATAAATTAAAAGCGATAGAAGCATTGAAGTCTTTATTTAACGTAGAAAATCTTATTAATTTAGAAAACGCGAACCGTTCAAAACAAGAAAAAAATCACAGATTTTTTTCAGTAGATTAAACTACAAATAAAGTTTTAATTTTATGTAATATGTGTATGTATTTTATTTTATCACTTCTTCTAGCACATTCGGATAAAAATAGGAACTATATATTAACTCATTAATCACTCTCTAACATAAACCCTTGATAACTTAAAATATTTTGTTTCTCTTGGGTTTTTAACTTAACGAGGTTCAATCTAAAAATAAATTACAAAACAGATCCTTATCAAAATTATACCTTTTTCTTTAGATCTCTTTGGTTGAACCGTTTGTATGCATGCTAATTAACAAATGGCCACATAGATCTAGCATATATTACAGTTCTCCATAAACTTTGACAATTCTGAACGATAGATCGGCAATGTGAAATAAAGGAATCCCCGCTATCGTGTCTAAAAGAAATATCGATTATTATGCAAAAGCTAGGGTTTAATAGTGTAACTTAGTGTTGCGTAGATATAATTAGTTATGGTGATGTGTACAGTACTTTGATGTAACTAATCTAAAAAAATAGAGAATCCACAAAATTATATATTTTATATTTAAGAAAAAAAAAACAACTTTTGCTATTTCTAACCTCTTTTTTGATTGAGATTGACATACATTATCGATTGTCTATATTGTATCGATATATAGTTATCTGTGAATAATTGTTTGTGCAAAATCCAGATTTCTAAAATATATTGCTATTCAAAAAAGCTAACAATGATGATCCCACGCGACAGAGTTGTCAAAAAGACGCAACCAGATATATACTGAAAATTCATTAATAATATAATGAATTTATCTCTTCTATCAAATTATTTGGATCTCGAAAATTTTCATTCAATATTAGTAACATTTACAAGACACATGTTGAATTAGGTGATATGGAGATATGCCAATATGTATTGGTATTGAGATTCAATGCCTAACACAATTTCGTTACTCGTAACCTATTATTGGACTCGCTCTGGTCAACGTAGCACCTGTTTGCTAAATCTACTGTTTTATATTTTTCAAATATATGCGCCTTTTGCAACATAAAGTTTCCATTTTTATTGTTCTTTTTTCAACGCACACGTCTGCATAAGATTTAACGGGTAAGTGTTGTAGATAAGTGAAAATACATTAGCAAATGAAATATATATTTCAAAAAGAATTACAAATCTTTGAAAGTGATCAGTAATTGCCTAATTTTATATCCAAATTATTATCATAAATATATAAATGTACGTCACTCATATCTTCTGGAGATAGAACAGTAAACATTTGTAGTCTTTCGCACAACTGTATTACTTTTAAAACAACATTTTTCGATACTTCCAAAGTGCAGTCCAACCATAAACTGTTTAAGTTTTTTAAATAGCCTTTCTGTAACATATTTAACAATGTTCCATCAACATTAGTTTTGGTTTGATACTTTACAATTAAGTTTTGTAAATTATATGTACATGTTAAAAAGAATATCAATATGTCATTTATATCGAAATTTCCGTTCCCTATTGTCAATATTTGTAGTTCAGAAAATATTTTCTTCGGATGTTGAAAATCTCTCGGTATAACAAGATTCTTCGACTTCGTCATCAGGCAAAGCGAGGTCAAATTGGGGCAAGACATACCTACAGATAATACAGCGTCTAAATTCATAGAATTTTCTATCTCCCACAACGAGAAATGTGTTAAATAAGTACCTTTGACTTCGAGGAGTTGTTTTAATGAATCCGTATAGGAAAAGAAAGACAAATTCAATTTATTAAGGCGTAAATCGCTCATGAAAATCTGTTCGAGAATGGAGTCTTTATTATGTTCTGCTAAACATGTAACAGAGAGTTCCCTTAAAAAGGGGCAAATTTTGATCAACTTTTTGATACCTTCAGTCGAAGCGAAATGACTATTTATTTTCTTTAAACTCAGAGGTCCTATATCCATTACCGTACTGATCAAAGTCGAACCAATATCGCAAGTTTCTATTCTCAATTCTTCCAAGTGGGGCAATTCACTAATCAGCATGATTATACCAGCTTGAGAAACGCAACGCCCAATACGGTTTGCTCGTTCGTTCCTCGGAGGATCCATAGCTAGAATACGAAGTCGTTTTAACTTGACAATAGAACAGAGACCAGCATCTGAGACATTTCGTATTAAAACGGAAGCATTAAACAGTGATTTGCAGATGTCTACACGAGAAACTATGTTAATTTCTTCGAGTAATAGGCAATTAGCGCCAACGACTTCGAGTATTTCATCAGTACAAATAAACTTAAGATCGAGAATAACAAGACGGGTAAAGCTAGATAGGGTCTCTATCCAAAACCGTTGAGGGATGCTGTTGTCGAGGTCGCTTTTGCAGAAGACAGTCATGTTTGGGTGTGTTAAGACGTGGAGTTGTAAGCGGGGATCGCCGCGGAAAGTACTGCATGTTCTTTCTGAACAGAGGACATCGAATAACCTGAAAATATAAAATATGAATTAGTAACATAACATTTACACATATACCTAGTCTTGCCATAAATACTGAAACAAAGAAAAGAAAACTCTTATTGCATATAACATTTATTACTTTTACAGTGTCTTAGTTTAATACATAAATATAAAACAATTTAAAAATATAAAAAGCTTATTCGAAGTGGTCTCCATTGGCTGCAATACAGTCCTTTAAACGTTGAGGCCAGTTATCAATAGAAGCACGCACTCTTTCTCTTTACTGCCAATCGTACGGATTGTGTTAGAGACTCCCAAATTATCACGGCGTTTAGAGCAAGCCGTACTCTTTAAAATTGACCATAAATCATAATCCAGTGGATTAAGATCGGGACGGCCAGTCTTCAGCTCTGATGAAGTCCGAAACGTTCGTTTCCAACCAAGACTGCGTAGACCGAGCTTTATGACCCGACGCCGAGTCTTGCTGGAAGGACCATTCTTGGTTATTGAATATGGAATTGTTAAGAGGCTTCACTAGCTTCTCAAGAATGGTATCTTGATACACTTGTGCCGATGTTTTGATACCTTTCTCACAAAAGCATGGTTCAGTCACTCCTTCATACCAAACCATCCCTGAAGTCGGATAGTGCTCACGTTGCACTCTGTCGATTAATCAGGAAGCTTCCTTAGAGCTTTGAGCATAAATACTGTCATATTGTTTGTTAAAACGTTGCTCAATTGTAAAAATGTTCTTATCCGTAAACAATTTTTTTCTGTGACATCTCTTTGCACACCGCTTCAGTAGTTGTTTCGATTTTACCACCCTATTCTTTTTTAAATTATCAGTTAAGAAATGACCAGTAGGTCTCTTATAGACTGCGAGTCCTAAGTCATCTTTTAAAATACGCGACATGGTTCTAAGTGCTATCTTCATCTCCCGAGATAAAATCCTTTGCTTTCGGACAGGATTTCTTTGAATTCTTCCCCTTACTGACCACCTTTTTCGTACGAACACTACGTGGACGGCCAGATCTTTTTCTGTCACAACCTATAGGTGGTTGACAACAGCTTTTCAACTTGAGAGTGGTAGCTAGCCATGTAGGCTTAGTAAAGGCCCTACCACCATGCCATGGTTTCATAATGATGTGAAGCTGTGCACAATGTGCATGCACCTTCCGGAAGAAACTTGGCTATATTAGCCATATGAAAGCACACGAGCGTCGGCGTTGAAGCAGTAGCTGTGGCCGAAAACGGCCAGGTACATACATAAAGCTCTGGCCCATTTGCAATAATTCGAACCTACTTTGTTCGATGCGTTGTCTGACGATAACACTAAGCCATTCTAAACCTCGAGGAACTGACTTGAAAGTGCAGCTATCGGAAGCTAGCTGATTGATAACAGATTTATTACTTGATAGTGGTAGCTAACCAGGTAGGTTTACCTTCACCATTACCTAAATGTCTGGCACAAGGACTCAACTATGTCGATCGATCATGTCCAAACATGCTAACCACTGCACCATTATCACTTCAAAACGCAATGTATGTGATACTAACACATTTACTTGCACAGTAAAAAGTATATTCGTTATATTGGTGAGCAGAGCAATGTGATTATAAATGTCTACAAAAGATAAATATAAAAATCATAACCAAAATCACAACAAAAGCTGCAGTATTACCTAGTATATTAAAAGTGTAATACTATAAATAATTATGTGACTATGGGTATTAAGATTACAGTAAGGCCAAATAAGAATAACAACATAATCAAACGAAGACATATTCAAAAGACAATAAACGCCAATAATGTGAAATAATTTACTCATAATCTGTTTGGAATTTACTGTAATCTTGATCAAATGCAGTTACAGAATAACACATAGGTGTTGGTGAAGTTTTAGTATGTTAAAAAGAGGTATGAAACATTTGTATGTGAGATTTATTCAGATGACCAGATATGGCAGAGACCAGAGATAACACAGATGGGCTATGTGCTATTGTTGTAGTTTTAAGTAGAATTACAAATCCTATCATAGTTTTACTTTTTTGTATTAAAATTAATAAAATTTAACATGTCTCATGCCATTTGTAACACTGGTGGTACATGGTAAACTTGATTTTCAGGTCACAGACACTCTGACATTCTAAACAGTACCCTAAAGATTTTAAAATGTTCTTCTGTATTTTTTTGTTATCTTATCAAAGATTTTATATTTTTTTATTTTAATTTCAGTAGCCATTCTCTTAATCTCTCGAAGCAATTTTGAACCAAATACAAAACAATATAAAATTATTTAGTAATCATTGATAAGAAAACAAATTCAAAATTGCATTTGTGCAGGCAATTCAAAATAAAATAAAACTGACATTGACAAAAATAATATTAATAATTATGCAAATTTGCTGACAGATTTACACAGATGCATGTTTAGGTGAAGTTAGCATATATATTATTTCTATTATGATGACACACTGCATTGGATGATGTGCTCAACAGTCTATAACTAGTAATTAATAAGGTTCATGCGGATGCCATTTAGTACTGTAAAAAATATAAATAAATGTAAGTAATTATAGACGTCTCAAGATGTGAAATATTTAAGAAGGTAATTTTTACCGAGTTCAAAGATTGGTAACAATTGTTGTATAAAATTTTGACTTCAAATATAAAAGTTAGTTTGGGTGTATAAGCAATTCCCTTATTATTACTATAATCTAGTCTAATTTTATTTTTTAATTTATGGAGAATTTAGGTTTTTTTTTTATGTCAAAAGGAGGCAAACGAACAGGTGGCTCACTTGTTGTTAAGTAATCACAAACGTCTATAGACACTAGCAACACCAGGTTGTGTATGGGGCAAGTGGCGCAAGTTCGTTGCCAGCCTGTGTATGGGGGAGAGGTAGGGAAATGAGAAAGGGGAAAGGATGTGGGCTTCCGACGCTCTGACTGACCGAACTAAACGCAATAATGCAAGCACTGCTACTTCACATCGGTGTTCTGTGAGAGGGTGGTACTACCCGGGGCGAGTCGACCCACTCATGTTGCAACTAGTAATAGTTACAGTGTGGCTCTACCACCTTCTTAAGGTATTTATTATTAGTATAAAAAAAAAACAAAATATATATGACCGATATAATATGTATACTCGAATGACAGAAAACTGAGGTCATAAAATACTTAATTGTAAAAGATTTCACCATTATACAAATAATTTTTGACACTGCGATTAAAAATTTAATCCAGAGTATCTATTAGACTCTCAGATAATTCTCAGATGGCTTAATTAAATATAAAACTTTTTTCTCTATAAAACAGATCAATTGAGACACTGTGTCTACCGGTACTTTACTATTCTGTCAGTTAATAATCACAATGAATTAATAAGAGTCACAATTATTACAAAGTAGTTTTTGCTCGCTGCCTCGCTCATGTTATTGTATATTAGAATTTATCCTTTAGACACAGTCCTTTTTTCTTGAATAAGAAGACTCTGAGTTCTTTTCTGTACCTATATTGATGATTGGTTGAGTAGTTATGAAAATATAACAAACAAAGAAAGAAGAAAGAAATACTTTATTGTTGGAATAACCATACAATTAAATGAAATTACACAAACATATTAGATAGAAAAAAAATACATTTTAAAAATGAGAAATAGATGTCCAACAATTGGCAAACCCATTCAGCAAAAATCTGCAATACAATAAGTAGTACTGCAGTGCTGATTTTCGATGGGAGCCTAATATGAATGATAAACGGACGTTTAGTCAGTCTTTTAATATTAATACAAAATTTCAAACGAACAAACAAATAACACATCATGGATGGTCATACTAAAGAGATATAACTACTGTAACCACAAATTTAGGATTAAACAAAACAAATATAAATATATAAGAAAAGAGATTTTTAAAAATATACACACCAATAAACAGAGCTTACGTGAATACATTATAATGTATTCATATACATTACTTTAATTACTGAGTTTGAAATTGCAATAGATAATGCTTTCGCAAACATTTTTGCTTATATAATATTAGTAAAAATATCAGTAAGATACATTATAAGATATTCAACCTCCATTTCTATCTCAGGAAATAATTAATATAGTGCTTTGAAACTAATTTAACAATAAACAAAAAATATTATGATTCTGCAATATTAAATGTATCCAAAAATCTTAAGGGAGATGTATATATTAATAGAGTTGTGACAGATAAAACTAAATTGTTAGTTAAAAATAAATCCTAGTAAGGATACTATATATGCAAAAGTAACTCTGTCTGTCTGTCGCGCTCGCACACCAAAACTACTGAACCAATTTAAAATAAATCTGGTATACAGATAGTCTACAACCTGAGAAAGGTTACTTTTTAATGCGAAAAATGGTTGTAAGGGGAGATGAAAAGTTGTATGGAAGTATCGTTTTCAGAGCTAAAGCTTGGAACTTATTTTTTAAATGTTAGTTAGCCCAAAGTTATTATTCCACGCGGACGAAGCTAATAATATATAAAAATAAAGGTACTGTTATAAATTTTAAATATTATGTTTAAAGTGTTATATTTACCTGGCTGGCAACATAGACATCAAATGGCATTTCAAAGAAAATGCTTCTTTCTCACATTCATTAGACTGACACTCGGGATAACTCTTTTCAATAGTATAGCAAGCGGAATTGATTAGATTAATACATTTTTTTACGCACAATTTGAACAAACTATGTGGTTGCCTCTGGGGCGCCATTCCCAAGATATATATAAGGAGTATAAATTCTAATATATGAGTATAACAACACGATTTATTATAAATTACCAATATACTTTTAATAATTACATCATTCGCGCCTAAATACCACCTATTTTATATAGACTTTCTTTTCAGAAAGTAGTAAATACAATTGATTTTGTGTATTTGACACTTTAGAGTAGTGTTAACATGGAAAAATATTTACCCCTAAAGCTAAATCCAAAACCCCTAAAATCGCTATAGTTATTTGAAGATATGACATTTGTGTTGATAGACATTTAGAAATGTAAAGTATAGTATAGTATAAGGGTTGTGTAACTCATAGTATGGAAATGAGATTATTATAATTATCCGGGACTAACAGATACCCCTATCTGTTAGTGTGCATGTGTGTCGTCGGCGCGTATCTGTATATAAAATGAGCATAGAACCTGTTGAAGCTGTTAAGACCTTGCCAAGTCAATAGCGTAGTCAGTTCGAGGAAAAAAGATATCTCAGGCTTTCTAGGCAGAATGGTATTGGGCGTGAGGACGCGGTGTCTAACGGTCACAAGCGTATTCACAGAGCTGTTTTGCTATCTCATTCGTGCAGGCGCGCAGCGTAATAGTCACGAGAATAATGATGCGGGTTGGTTTGATATAATAGTTACCTTTTATTATATGACTACTAAAAGCTTTAAAAAATCCCAAGTATTATTTTTGAAATTTCTATGTGTTTTTTTCATAACAATTTATAATTGATTTATTAAAATTTAGCTGCCTAGAATTATCTCAGAGTCGATACTTCTAAATTAAAAAAATCACCAAAAATATCCCTAAAAATATATGGCCCTTTAAAAATTTCACGCGTTTTCTATTTACTTCCTAAATCTGGGAGAAATCTCTAAGCTGGCAACTTTGTCTCGGAATGTCAGCAGATTGATTTGATTTCCTTATGCAGTGTAGATGTAAGGATAACCATCTCTGTGTATAGAAATGTGCTAAATTAGGGGGGCGTTACAGTAGCAACAGGGATTCATTATTCGTCAATGATTTAGAAAGTTTCATAACAGTAAACACTCAAGAATCACTAAAAGTATTATTCAATGTAAACAAAAATTGTATCACTCTTCACGTTTTCTGATATCTTTTATTTTAAGTGAAATTTACGAATTTATTTCGGACTAATCATCATATGTATCACTTACCTATGCTAGCGCCATTTTGGAGAGTTTTGGAACTATTATTTACTGCTTAGAGCTGAACACATTTTCAAAATGCCCCCATATGAGATAGTTTTCCTTACCTCTACCTTCCATAGTTTTTCGTTTCCATAAGTTACGTCTACCAGATGTACATTTTTTAAACTTCTCTTCGTACCACTATTTTAAACTTCATACATCGCTTTAATAGGATGGTGTAACTCCTTTGTTAGAATTATATTGGCCCCCGGAAATAAGCAATATTCTCTCACCCTCCTGGTAAGCTCTAGACATGAAACATTTTATGCATCACTGAAATGTTTTATATGATATATAAATAATAGATCTTATAATGATAATTATTATTAATTTTGTGGACTTAACATAGGCCGAGAAGTTAAAGAAAGCTCGCTGAAGTGGGAGTCCTTCGAGAATAATCTTAAAAAGTAGTAAAAATTCATTTACTCGTTGTTAAAAAATATATCATTGCTCTATTAAAACAACAATAATCTCATATCTAGACAATAGGATTACTTTTTCCTTCAATTGACATTAAAACTAGAACTAAAAACTTAATATCTCAGCACAAAATATATTGTTTTATCACAAAGAAGCTTGAGAAAATAATATTCTTGAATATTTGTGTTATAGGTTAGTTTCTTATTTCATTTTATCGTTACTTAGTTCATGCCGATTAAATCTATGCTGGTATAAAACTAAGGTTCTTTACAATAACACAAAATAATAGCGGATGAAGATACCAGGGAACCGCTCCTAGTCTTTATGGCATATGTGGCATAAATAGAAAAAGAAAGAAACAAATAAAAGGAAAACGGAATTTGTAAAAGAATGTTGAAAGAAATAGACATACAGTAAATAAAGTATTGGATAATGCACGGGGGGAAAATGGAGACTTAATAAAAATAAAACTTTACAATAAAACGCAAAACACGTTTCGATTTAAAGACTTTATTTTCACTTTATTTTCGTATAAGTATCGCATCTAAAACTAATTAATAAAGTTAATAAACTTATAAATAATAATTTGTTCAATACCTATTATAAATTAGTAATTTATAGTACATTACGTACCTAAATCAATACATAATAACCATGGTGAAATATATACAACTTACTAAATATAATATTTAAAATGTTAAGATTAACTATCGAGGTTTAAATGTAAGTTTTCTATATTTTTATTATGGCACATGAAATAGGAAACTTATTGATAAACTACTGATCCATGTAAGTAATTATCTATTTCATTTATAGGCTGTAGTCATTAAAAACAGTCCCCGTAAATCTTTTGATTGCCCTGAATATAGTTCGACGGATGTATTGATGTGTGTGGCAACACGCTTCAGAGTTGTTAGTGTACGTCCAGAGTGTACGCTATAATCGAGCGTCGTTCTGTCGGTCCCAAGACTGCAAATTTCAACGATATACCAGACCTAATGTATACTAATACGTACAATCTTCCCTTTAGATTTACTTGCAAAAAGATTTCGATTTTATATATCCAGAGGCAGCAGTTTCGTTGTTTTGCTTAGGCTTGGCTATTCCCGACGCATATTCTGAATTTATTATTTTAAAACCTATGTTTAACCATCTCTGCTATAGTTTTACTTTACGTAATGAGGAGGCTTATTCCAGTCTTTTGTCAACGTAGATGCTGTGCATTATATCAGCAAGTAAACATAAATCTCGATAAAACATTATTAAAAAAAATGGTTTTTCATTTATGACTACTTAACATATTATTATCAGCTTATATGAGACCCACCGCAGGGTTATAGGCCTCTTTCCGAAGGAAGGTATGGACGTATTCACCACGCCAGCCTATGACGTATTGGCGATTTAAAAGCCAGAGCAATCCACAGTTCTACATTTTCTCCTATACGGTGGCACTACAAGAACATTTCTCAGGTTCAGGTTTCCTCGCGATGTCAGCCTTCACCGCCAGCCGATAGCGGTACCAATTTGAATTAGTAAATGTATGCAAATTACAAAAAGTTTGTAAGTACTTGCCGGAGTTCGAACCTGCGGCAGTCGGATTGATATTCCACCAGTTAAACCGCTTAATTAACATTTATTTTAAAAGCAGGTGAATAGTTTTTTCGTTTTGATAAAATTTAGAAAGGTTTTTTAATAATAAAATATTAGCGACCACATTATGATGAGCATTTCAACACGTGTCCTCCATACAATATTATATATAGAATCTAGCTGGCCCGGCAGACGTTGTCCCGCCCTGATTATAAAAAATTCTTTGACAAATTATATAACAAAACGTTCCTCATGAATCATTTTATCCACTGGTGAAAACCGCTTGAAAATCCGTTCAGTTGTTTTTTAGTTTATCGCGAACAGACAGACAGACGCGGTAGGGGACTTTGTTTTATACTATGTAATGATTACGTTTTAAATAAAAACTACATTACGTAATAATCTAGCAGGCGGGTCTTAGACTATAATAATCTATTTAAAAAAAAGGTAATATTCTGTCTCAATTATTAGTACTCAGGTCAGGGTAATGATACAGAAGATCTAAATGAGGTCAGTTAACATGTTTCAGGCCCCGTTGAATATAGACCCCGGCGTGCACTCGTCGTTGAACCTGGAAGCGTTGGCTCGTGTTCCCACTATTCCCAACATGCACGGGGTGCCCACGGTGCCCACTTTGCCCACGATCACTGAAGCTAAAGTCATCGAGGAAAACGGGGACAAGAAGAAGGTTATTACTTTCTATTTTGTTAAAAATTACACCCTAACTGTTTCTTTATATGTGTGCTATATATATGATATTATGTTTGTTAGTCTATTGTTAACTTGGTTATCATTAAAATTTTTTTTTCGAACTGACTACGCTATTGACCAAGAAAGGACTTAACAGCTTCACCAGACTACTGAGGCGAGCGCTTAAGACAGCCGATTTTATTTTGACAACTAGCTCAAGGGTTTCAACAACTCATATATGTATGAATAGTTAGCTTAGCTTAGGTTAGCTCACATAGGTCCTGGGGCTCACATTGTGGTGGAGGGAGCCCGGATCATCCATAAGGGATTTCCCCACGACGTCCGGAGGTGGCTGAGAGGATCGTGGGAGCATTATTCCCCGGCCCTCCGGAACTCGCCCCTCCTCCTATGCCTCCTGCTCAAGTGGCAGAGGAGGTGGCACGCAGGGAGCCGACCGCCGTATGCCATCAGTGCGGCGTTGACCTGGACACCGCGCAGCACACTCTGTCTGAGTGTGCTGCATGGGAGGAGCAGCGTCACACTCTGGCTGCGGCGGTAGGGCAAGACCTCTCACTGCCGAGATCTCGTGCCACCCCAACTATAGCGGACGACGTACACCGTGGGGTTTTAGTCCGTGCGAGTCGGTCATAACCCACCCTCTC
>MU159668.1:134017-153289 GCA_015888305.1 Antheraea pernyi
TAACACTACAAACCAACGCACCACCTGTTATTGGTTTGCTCGCTTACGTTTTGGGAATTTCGACCTTAAAAATAAACCTCGTGGTCGTCCGAAGACTTTGGTCGACAATGACGAATTAAAGGCGATTGTGGAAGCTGATGATACACAATCTACGGCTGAATTAGCAGCAGCTTTCGGCGTTAGCGTCAAAACAATATTGGTCCATTTGCGTGAAATTGGCAAGGTAAAAAAGCTTGACAAATGGGTGCCCCACGAACTCAATGATCGCCAGCGCAGAGTACGCGTCGAGACGTGCCTTGCACTGCTCAACAGACACACAAATGAAGGAATTTTGAACTGCATTGTTACCTGCGATGAAAAATGGATTCTGTTTGATAACCGCAAGCGGTCAGCAAGTTGGTTGGATCCTGGTTCAGCACCTAAACAATGCCCTAAACGAAAACTTACCCTTAGAAAAGTGATGGTCACTGTTTGGTGGTCTAGCGCCAGTGTGATTCATCACAGCTTCTTACCAAACAGGGTGAGCATTACTGCAGATGTGTAGTGTGAGGAACTGAACACAATGATGGAGAAGCTGGCACATCTCCAACCAGCATTGGTCAATCGATCGTCTCCGCTGCTCCTGCACGACAACGCGCGACCTCATACTGCACAGCAGAAGGTCTCCAAGTTGCAAGAACTGGGGTTGGAAGTTCTCCGTCATCCACCCTACTCACCAGACCTACTACTTTTTCCAGAATTTGGATAACTCCTTTCATACAAAATGGCAATTTCATAGGTAAAGACCTAATATTTATTAATAAATATATTTCGCTCTCACTAGTACTAGTTTCAGATTAAAGAAATGTACCTAACATTTCGCTCAAGTAAAATCAAACGTTTTTTACTGCAGTGAGACATAGTGGCGGACAATCAACCCCAGATGAAGGTGCAAAGTAAAGTCCACTATAATATATACATATTTCTAGTCTAAATATCTTATTTATTTCATATTTGAACAGGAATTGTATAATATAATTACCTCTAATGGGAGACTGGCTGTCGTAGCTAGAGCTGCTGGCGCGGCCTCTGTGTAAGCTGTTTTCTACAAACTCTTCGAACACTGGAGTACGTGGCAGTGACTCCGTGTCACTGCTTGAAGAATTCGATGTTCTAAGACAAAAGGAATAATACATTTCCTTTTAGATTTTGTCATTGATATGAAGGTAAAAGTCTCGATTGAAAAATCAGTGTTTAATTTATTACACATATATCATATTGAACACGCCCCAAAATCAGCTTTTCTTTTTTTATATTGATGATGTTCACGTGCATGACGACCAAAAAGTTGGCGTCTCGATACTGCTTATTAACAAGATCTGAACGTCAACAACCGAATTATACGAAGGAGGTTTTATTGAATAGCGATAGCGATACGCTCTGTGTTGTGTATTTTTAACATAATTAATATATATTTAAAAAATCCAAAAACAGCCGAATTATACGAAAGAGGTTTTATTGAATAGCGATAGCGATACACTCTGTGTTGTGTATTTTTAACATAATAATTAATATATATTTAAAAAATCCAAAATAATACCCAAAACTAATGTTTACCACCTGCATAGAGTATTCATCTCATTCTCTTACAAATTAATCAGAATACGAAGTTTCCCCCTATCACCTGTAAATTTCTAAACAATAACACATCTTTCTAGACCAAATCCTTACCTAAAATCATCATAACAGTATCTACTTTAAGTTTTAAGAACCTACAATTTTTATAAGTACTCACGGTGTATTTTCTTGCTATGGAGAATTGGGCAAGCGGTGTAGTACGTATATGCAGGACAACGTAGACAAAGTCGTGGATATCAGGTACTTTTTAATATTTGAATACTATAATTTAAATATTTTTTCACTTTGTTTTTATGGTGTTTGAGCATTATAGTATAAAGTATACAAACGTGTCGGTCCAACTGTAGTCACTTCCCATGTCTAGCACAACTTCATTACAATTACTGGCAGGCTTCTGAGAGGATCCCCGATGGTATCCGAACAAGGAACCGAGACTGAACTTTCTAAGCTGTCGATGACGGCCTTGTTCTGGAAATATCACAATTTTTGACTACATCTTATTCGGCAATATACTGGTTCTTATTCTTTATCCATACATTTTACTTATTTAGCTTCATATTGTATAATATTGGTGGCATTACTGGTACTGTTATTGTATAGTAAATTTGCATGTTTATATTTTGAGCTAATAGCGAATTGGATTAATTACACAGAATATGAAATATCAGATAAGCGATAACAAGAAGGCTACCAAATCATCGGATAATGTCAAACAATTATTCACTTCACAATACCAGTACCAGTACCACAATACACACATTTAATAACAGGGATTACTTGGCAAAAAAAAAAGACAAATTTAATTCTGAAATAGAATAGAATAGATGATAGGAAAATTCCAGAACATTTATTTTTAACGCAGAACAATGGCATAAAAGAATAAAATGAACAATTACTAACAAAATTAGTAATAAATCACAAAAACAGTAACATTTAGCAATCAAAAGATATACTTGAATTGTATGTGGATATAGATGATTTTAGTTAATCCTTTAGCTGATGTCGGAAGCCGCATAATATTCTGATTTTCAGTTAATCGTAAATCTTAATTTGTTCAAATACTAATTTCATCGTGGTTAAGAGTTTATAGTACGTACAATTTTTAACAGAATTATGCATGATTTGGTGCTTTTATTTATCTTAAAATGTTTAGTTTGTGTAGCTCAAATTTTGCTAACGAAATTAGGCTGAGTTCCTTCAAACCTATGTCTTTGCAATTTTGCTTGATGCGATATTACATGGAAATTAAAAAAAAAATTTACGTATTCCAAAATGGCCGCCATGCTTATTTGCAAAAAAATCCGATTATGCTTTTATAGCGTATTTGTATAGCGGCTTGTTTTTGGCAATTACTTATAAATAGTAATTTACTAAACTTGACAAAGTAATAGCACTCACTCTTATCACTTCGTCCAGTATGATGCATGCCCGTGTCCACTGAAAGGGTTTTCTTGATTTTTGACTTTGTAGTATCTAGGTGCGTTCCAAAGAAATGGAATGGCATGCCTCTGCGGGATGTACGCAAACTTGATTGCTCTGGACTTAAAAGGGAACGATCTTCAGATGTTGTATGAGGAGATATCGGTCTGAAATGTATGTCATTTATTTTCTAATCACCTTGTGATTTTTAAACCCATCATAAAATTTATAACAATAACATACCGTATAACTGCAATGAAAAAGATAATAAAATGAGAGTGTATGGCGGGATCTTATAATGTCACGTAGTCTTTTATATTTTATTTATAATATTGTGTTACTTGATTCTATATTTTGTAACATCAGTGGCATTTTACGTCATATAGTTCAGTCAGCATGCGTAAGTGAAGTCGATGGAATTCAATATCACGAAGCATGAATTCTGAGATGCTACAAAAACTCCTTGGGAAATTGTACCAAGGGGGCCACCATCTTGTTACATCATTGAAATTATCGCAAGACACTTGTAACATTATAATCTAAACGACAATAGCAATGATAATCAGGAAAATTGATTGCCACAAAAAAAAGCTACTTTAGAGAGAAGAGTGGAAGAGCCATACTGAACTGGAAATAAGACAAGAAGAAAGGAAACATGTTACCAAACCTATTAATTTAGACGTATGTATAATAGGGTGGGCCAAAAAAATGGAATTTCTTTTTTCATAATTATACTGCAAATTGGTTGCTAGACACCTTTGGAGAATTCTCACCAAAAATGAGCTCTTAATTTCAATAGGAAGGAGGGAGGGACGGACGGAGGGCATTACAGTTATCAATTTTTTCCTAAGTCCAATAGAAAAATAATTATATCTCCGTTAGTAATTAATTTAGCAGCAAAATTTTTTTAGGAAATTAAACGCTTTAAAAAATGGCCTCTTACGTTTGTATTGTAAATGTCACCATTTAACAAATATTGAAGATTAAAGTTTTGTATAATAACGTACAGATAGTTTTATGAAGATGATAAAGAAAGAAAGAATTAACTTATTTAATAATTTCTAAGAACACTTTAATTTATACCACAGAGCGAGTTTTGGAAACAGTAAAGTCTCCGTAATCTAACGAATTCTTTAAGTATAAATTGAGTTAAAATTGCGTTCCAAAATCCATTATAACCTTTGAAAATATTACCTTGTCAAGTCTTGCATTTCCATACTCTCTTGATCACTTTGGTCTTCCCAAGATTTTCTCTGTCTCAATTTTGCAGCTCTTTTTCTCGAATATGTACCAGCTTTACCGTCAAGGTTCAGATCTAATCTTTTAGACTTACTGAGAGTCCATTCCTCTTTGCTAGATGAAGTTTTATTAGTTCTATTCGAAAGTGATTCCGCTAAGCTTTGCAATTCTGAATACGAAAGTTTTCCTAATTCTATTCCGCCAGTGATTTCGGTTAAAGTCTCGTCTGTTAAGTCGTCTGGAGCTAAGGTTTCTTCTGATAGTTCCTCTCTATGAACTAATTTATATTCTTCATCAGCGCTTGCTGTTGGTGGTGATGTAGCGAAAACTGTATCTAACGAGTCACCTCTCTGTAATATTTTGTCACATGCAAATAATCAGATATAGATGTAAAAATATAATGTAGTTTAATAAGCAAAATGGTATTCAGATGTTTCACATTGCACTTTGAATTTGAATTTAAATTTAAATTATATACGAGAAATAAATAATTAACGTTCTAGGCGAAATCGGATGCTTTGAATTTTTTGAAGAATGGATAGAAATAAAAAAAATAATTGAACGAGCTCCCTTTTTTGAACCCCGATTTGAAGTCTAAAATACTACAATTTTTATAGAACACAATTGAAAAACCTTTTTTTTTTGGTAAACATCCCATTTACAAACAAAAAATTTGCAAAAAAATTAAATTTTGACCACCTTTAAGAAATTTATATCCAAAAAACTAAAAAAAACTTATGAAAGAGTGATAAAAAAAGATCTTAAATTTTACCAGCACTACCACACTACCACTACTACCAAAATTTATCACAAAATTGATCATTCAATTTGGTGTGGAATGCCCCATATTTAGTATATTATATTATACGTACAATAATTTATATCTTACGAAATACAATAATTAACAAAAATTCTTATGGAAAATTTAAATCAATCCATCACTACCATAAAGCCTTCTTCAGCACCAGAATGATCATCACTTCCTGAACTTCCAGTTTTAGACAGTGGATGGTTAGCTGTACTCTCTTTTAGAATAGGAGACAGATCTAACTCCGTTTTTTCTGTTGTTGGATTAATGTCTTGAGCACCTAATTTCTCCAATTCTTGGATACGCTTTTGGAGTTGATTTATTATTTCGTCGCGTTTTCGTACTTCATTTTCTAAGCTGTTGAACCTAAAAGAAATTGCGATTTAAAATGAATATATGTTAGTTTTTATAGCGTTACAATAACAATATAAGAACTTTTGGGAAAAATTATCACCTTTCCTGAAATTTTCCTTGAACATCATGCAAATGTCCTTGTATAACTTGTTTTATACCTAGTAGGACTTCACCAAAATATTCTTGTTCCTCAAGAGATCCTGCAATTGAAATTAAACCTTATTTCGTAATTTATAACATTTTTCCTATAATCAGAAAATAAGATAATAATATCAACCTCTCAGTAGTTTGCGTTGATTTGCTACGGCAGAAATCAAAGTTAACTTAGGTTTTTCAGAAGGCACTTTAATCTCTTCAGGTCTTAAATTTTTTAAATCATACATAGGATCGATGTTTTGTGGTAAATTGCAATCTGTTCCAATATTTGGGCCACACGTTTCATTTATTACAGTATTATCTGCCGTGCTTATAATTTGATTATCAGGTTCAGAGTCTTGTATTACATCTGTTTCTGTAATCAGTGGTGCAGATACTTCGGGTACGTTATTGCAACTAATCGAGATTTCTTTATTTACTTCTGGTATTTTAAAAACTTTATTATTGGAATCAGCGGGAGCACTTGCTGGTGGAGAAGGTAATGTGTGTCTATGAAAAGTGACACTTTTAGCAAATTTTGAATGTCGCGCAGCATAACCTTCTATGGTTGGTGCTCGTATTAATTTCCTTAATTCACTACTTCGTTCAGGACTTTCAGCAGGGGTTACGTCCTCAGACAATTTTTTTAAAATAGATTTCAACGTTCGACGCTCGAGTGTTTCATTTGATTCATTACTATCAGCGGAATTAATAGGTTTTCGCTTAAATTTACGTTTGTCCATTGTGCTACCTTCAGAATTACTTCTTGTGAGAGTATCACACAGTAGATCTTCTGAAGAACTAGTACAATCTAAACTAGAACTTCTAATTTTAACAACTCTCTCAAGCTCGGCTAATTTTTGTCTTTCATTTAAAATTTTTAATTTTTTCACAAAAGGTAATCCACCATATTCAGGGGATAAATCATCTATTGATCTATATTTTTTTACTCTAGGTAATAGAATACCAGGCGTTAGTGTTTTTGTCTCTGTTGGTTTGGTTACATTTTTCTTTGGCGATAAAGTCAATAAGTCTACTGATTTTTCTTGGACGGGTTGTAAAGGGCCTGCTTCACTAACCTTATCTTTATCTGACTTATCATTACTTTTAATAAGTTCAGTATTATTATTGTCTATTTTTACGAGCTCTGCTGTAATTATAGGAACGCAATTATTTACAGTTGCTTCCGTATTAGTTTCTCGTAAATCTTTATTTACATCTACTTTTTTATCATCTAAGCTTGATTTGCTTTGAGTTTTCGAATCTCCTAATATAGCAGCTTTTTTGAGTTTCATCCAAGGCTTTTTAGTTTTTGGATCTTCTTTATTATCCCCTGTTTGAACAGGAGCGATCTCAATTGAAGCTTTTTCTACTGATGTCGATTTGTTTTTATCTGCTAAAGATTCGGAATCCTTGCCACTTTGTAATAGTTTCAATTTATCACGAAACGTATTGCCTACAGCTTTAGCTGGTGATTTAATTTTACTGACAACTGAATGTGGTATAGAAATCAAGTTGCTTTCCGTTTTTGGTGTTGGTTCGACAACAGCCGCGGGCTTCTCACTGATATCTTTATTGAGTGGTTGGCACACAGCCGTACCGTCACTTTGGACTTGCAATATTCTATCTCTAAAACTGACTTTAGGTCGAGATGTACCATCACTTGATCCCGAAGAATTTTTCCTAGACATTTTCGCAGTTGGACTTTGAAGTTTACCTGGTGAATTTGATTCTGAACCCTTTCTTATTGGGCTTAGTGTTTTTATTGTAGGACTAAGAGGACTTTTAATCGAACTGGGGCTGATTGTGTCAGAACTTGAAGCTTGATTAGAGATTGTTGGTGTTAATTGGTTCTTATCTCGTTCTTCTTTTGCTTTTAAAAGCATAAGGCGTTGTAGTAACGGCAGACCGGCACCTATAACTTCTGGTTCAACATCTGCTGAGCTTGTTGACGGGATAGGATGAGCTGTGAGCGAAACAACTGATGACGTCGAATGCCTTTGTTTTGCTACTTTCTCCTCCCGATCCTATAAATCGACATAATTTTATAATATTGTACACTTTTATTAAAAATATGTTCAATCATATCCGTATATATAACCTGTTTTTCTTTCAGCAATTTTAGCCTTGACAGCAACGGTAAACCTGCCCCGATGGGTGACATACATTTTTCACCGTCTTTGCTGCCGGATGTTGTTTCGCCATTGATATCCTGCGTTTGAAATTAAATTATAAAACGAATTATAAAAATAAAGGACTCCATGTTTACTCTACACATAACTTAATTATACGGAGTATTTGTTTCATCTTCTTAACATTTACTCTTACTATTTGTCAATATTATTTAACTATCACCTATTAACACGTTTGTACATGAAAAAAGTATTAATAGCACTACCAAACAACCGTATTTTTTTCCTTCTGGTGTGTTTACGGAACTCATTAATAGATGTACTATTTAGCGTACTATGGATTCACCGTGTGGGTAACCGGTCTATTGCGTGGCAACGAGAGAAACTCCGAGAAGTTCTCGAGACTTGTAATATAGGTGTAGGCTTAAGGGGCCTTTCCAGTGTGAAATTTGAAGGTTTGGTAAGAATTTATATTTTTTTCATAATATTATATTTGATTGTTCTATTGCTTTTATACATATTACTTTAGGGTGTTTCATTTGAATCGTCTATTTTGTTTTCGCTGACACCCTGAAATAATATTCTAGATGCCAAGAATATAATCCTCTCAAAATCTGAACCCTAAATTTTAATTACAAGTAATTCCTTTTTGATTTTGGATTTTTCTCATTTAAAAATACCCAGCTGCCCATTTCTTCAAAACTATGCATTTTAGCGATATAACGATTACGACTATTTGTATATACAATTCAATTTCTTATAAGTTTGCTCTTTGCAATTTTTTTGTAAAGTGAGCCATTCTTCTAATATTTTGAAAGATATGCGAAAATTGTTACAAAAAAAAGTAAATTTTAGGCCTGAGACAACACGAGTCGAGTTGGATTAAAATTGCCACAGAATATTTTGAGGAGTGTTAAATATACTAAAAATAACTGTGCTTGTTACTACGATAGCTTAAAATTTTTCAATGTTATATAAATAAAAAAAGTTATTTGAAATACATGCCTTTTAAACGGGAAACAATCAAAAAAGAAATACATAGGGTTAAAATTAAGGGCTCAGAGTTTGAACTGATTTTTTCTCAACTTATAACATATTACAGGAAGTCAGCAAAAAAAATAAAACACCCAACTATTATATTGAAAGTGATAGGATCTCTCAGTAAACATGTCTCTGGAATTTGTGATCATGCACAGATTTAACATGTTAAACCAAACGTCATGCATCATGCGTTTACTGGTGTATTGGTATTTTTAACAATATTATCATACGTCCTGATGAACGTGAGGTTGTGAATCATCACTTTCAACACGAGGCATTCTCCTCAGCACCTTTCCATCCGTGGTCGACCGTTCAGTTCCCGTTTGCAGAGCTTGTAGTTCCAATGACTCTCCCGAACGCCGTCCCACTCTCGATCTGCTACGGATGGCATTGCGTATACCCTGAATGAAACACAGTAATATTTAACAAGTGTAATATCATTTACCTTATTCAAACTAGTGGTAGTAAATTCATTAATAATTAAAGTGTAACTGATATTCGTTCACTTAAAAAATGACTTAGGCACTTAAGAAAAATCTATAAATAGTAGCCTAGATTCTTCATCTGGTTTCATTCCGAACACTCTATTAATATATTCATTTGTTGAAACAGTTCAAGCGCCATCTATTGTACGTTGATGGTAATATGTCATCAACTTGGAATTAATGGTTTATTGCACTTTTTAATTTGTACACCAGTGAGCTTGGTACCCTAAGGCGTTTCCTTCCAGCTAATTAGCTGTATTGTTATCAAAAATAAAAGGTATTGTAGCAGAAGTATAAAAAAAAAGCAAAACAATAAATTCCACGCATGTTTTTTTTTTCGTACTGACTACGCTAGAACAAGCGAAGTCTTAACAGCTTCACCTGCCTACTAAGGCGAGCGCTTAAGACACTCAGCCGACTTTATTTTGACAACTAGCTCAAGGGTGCGCGGCACACTTCGGCCCTGGCTGTCACCTGATACATGCACTTCGCGACCTATGTGAGCTAACCTAAGCTAACTATTCATACATATGTGAGTTGTTGAAACATATATGTGTACCAAGCATACATAACTCAATAACTCATATATATTTCGTATCGTATAATATTCTAAACTACTTCAGTTTGATAAAGGAAAAAAGATAAAACCCTTCCACTTGCATGTGTAAGCGTGTATGCGTGCACGTGTGTGGAGGTGATATGTGTAATATTGTCGCAGTGATGTAAGATTTTGTGTCACTGTATCGCGCGAGCAGCGTACTCAAGGGATCCACGCCGAGGGAACGGACCTAGACTTGAGCAGCTGTAATTTCACGCAAGCGCCAACAAAAATCCAACAAAAATGTATGCGGTAGAACACATACACGCAATCGTTAATTTTCATGTTTAAAATATAAAATAAGTACCTTTACATCACTTCGTAGTTTATGAACTATTCTTTTAGGTGCACTGTCGTCTGTAGCAGCCTTATCTGGACTAATTTCCCCTGAAATCGTATGTTTAAAGACATAATTTACACATTCCTTTCTAATCCAAAATTTTGGATAAACTTTAGCAACTAACAAAACTTGCAAGTTAACTGTTAATAAGTACAAGAATTCTTATATCGATACTTTTATAACCCGTGAGTATGAAATTTATTATTGGAACAATATTAAGCCGAGGATAGGATAGGATTATTATAGATTCTACTCTTGGCTTTGCTCGCGCTTTTGTCTATTTGATCTGTTCTTCGGGAATTTTTTTTTTCGGTATGAAAAGTATCCTAGAAAACTTAGTAAAGAAACAAACAAACTTACCTTCCCATTTATAATATTAGTTAAGTTAAGTTATTATTATTATTAGTTAAGTTAAGTTAATAAGAAGAATTAGTTAAAACTTGTTGTCGAATTCTTCTTAGCTGCACAAAATATCTTCGATATCAAGCAAGTGCGTTTTAAATTAGATTTATATGTCTATTCTAGTAGATGTAATATTGCTTGCCTACCTTTAACCTTTTGTCTTGACATACTCTTGGCCTCTTGGAGCCGTTTCCTTCCCAAAGTCTGAAGTATATCTTGCGCTTCGGGGTAATCCTTCATAGCTGCTAAAACATCCTCACGAGATAATGAGAACAATTCTGAATAACCCACTGAACGAACATCTGCTGTGCGCCTGTAAAATAAATCAGTAATGTAAAATAATGTATCCTTAGAAATTAAATCTTTTAGCTTTGCGATTTGCAACAATTCTTCTGTATGCTTTTGTACTCTGGTTATTAAATATTCGTGTCAGACTTACTTATTTAATCCATCCAAATTCAGTATGCCTATTTCACCGAAGAAATCACCGGCTTTCATAGTTGTCAGAACACGACCAGTTTCCGATATTACTTCTAAGATACCATCAGCTATGATAAACATCTCTCTTGCTACTTCCCCTGTAACATAAATAACTTAAAACGTTGGCAGCAGCACAATTTTGTTTTGTTTTTTTTTTCCATCCTGCAGTACGGGACGTTTAAGACCTTGTATGAAAATTATTATAATGGCGGTACGGGGCTTATTAGACCGCGTAACGTTTAAGAAACTAAAACTTTTTTTTTGTGAAATCTAAATAAAATCGTTTTTTGGTATACTATTATTAGCTATGAATTGATTGACCTAAACCTTAAAGCGTACATCGGAGGGTTAGGTGTATTTAGAAAATGAGGAGTCTTATTCGTATAGTTGTTTTTTACTTTACTTATTACAAAAGTTTCTCTTTCAAATAATTTAAACATAAAAATGTTTGACATCCAACACGTTGTGAGACAATTTTTTTAACTTTTTTCTTCGCCTCACTGCTAGACAATTCGTAATACAAATCCATCCAGCACATTTTTCTAGAATTCTAGATAGTTGTAGACTTGTCGCTTCATCTTCTTCGGTGTCCAATACAATTTGTTTTCGCCAACATCTCGCCATTATTATTTGAAAACTTAACACACATGTTCTAGCGGCCGGCGCATGCACAACACTAGTTGCGCGTGATTGCCGCTGTGTGCGGCACGAGATCAGCGGCGGTACGGGGCATTCTAAGCCCCGTTTCACACTCTGATCAAATTTTATTTCTTCATTGCGGTACGTATGTGCTTATGTGAGGACAATGGGACGTAACATCACTAAGGTAATTTTAACACTGGGCCTTAGGAGGTTAAATGTATTTAATTCTTTCTTACAGTTTATCAAACAGATGTTACGGCCTCTGAACGACAGAGAAGTCTATATTTTTCTTAGCCACACCGCAAGGGGGACACATACGAGGCGTATTAGACCTCGGTCCGCATTGAACGTGTTAAGTACCAAATTATGCAATTTAAAAGACTGGTCTGTATTTTTTTTACCTTTCCTACATATCGAGTCTCCCGGTGTGAAGATATAAGCCTTCATTTTGAGCACGAGGTCATGGAGGAACTCTGGTTGACATTCTTGGAATATTGTCACCTATAAAGGCATATGCATAATGTTAAGTTAATTGGTATTTGCTTCTATACGCAATAGCGTAGGGTACGATTAGAGTGGATCAATATGTGAACGATGGTGATGTCTGGAATAGACACCTCACTGTGCATCTGTCAAAAAATATTGTTACTTTAATTTATTTTTATATAAGTATGTACAATAGAAAGATAAACCCGATCGAGTCTCTTACCGGTTCTTCTTGATAGCTGGGCTGTTTTCTGAACCGGTGGTTGTTTTAACGTTCATAAGCGCCTTCTTAGGGACTACATTGAATAAAGTATTATTGATATACCCATATGATTTTATTGTGTTCTTTCTATTCTTACCTCTTTAATGTGTTTACATTTCTCACAAAGTTTTATAAAACGTAAATTTCTATAGTTAATATTTGATATTTGTCAGAAATATTAACTGTCATAATAATGTCACAATTTTTTTTATGTTGCAAATCGATCATAAAATACAGCAATATAGTAAAATTCCACATAATAAATGGTAGCCCAATTTCGTCAGCATCATCTTGCGATTGCCATTGTGATGATACTGGTTATCCCTATTGCGTGAAGCACTAAGGATTCACTACACAAAGCCTAGATAAAAATAGGACGTGTATAATGTTATTGTCAATGGATTGTTTTATGTCATAGGTGGCAAACGAACAGGTGGGTCCATAGACACTAACAACATCAGAGGAGTCGCAAGTGCGTTGCCATCCTTTGGGGGGAAGGGTTAGGGGAGGGAGAGGGAGAGAAGAGAGGAGAGGGGAGGGTGGGGGCGGCTCTACAAGGTTGATTAGCTTGAACGATCCCTTGCCGCCCTCACAAAACGGTCTGTCGGTACACCGTGGGGTTTTAGTCCGTGCGACTCGGACATAACCCACCCTCTCCCCCGGGAGGGTGACGTATCCAAAAGGGATTTCCCCACGTTAAAAAAAAAAAAAGGTGGGTCTCCGGCGCTCTCACTGATCGATCGAAACGCAACAATGCAAACACTGTTACTTCACGTCGGTTTTCTATGAGAGGATGGTACAACCCAGAGCGAGCCGACCCAGTCATGCCGAAACCAGTAATAGTTTCAGCGTGGCTTTACTACCATTGAAATTAATTGATAATTGATTGATTGATACATTAAATTCTTAAATAAAGAATTACCGGTCTTAAAATTCAAAATAAATTTGAACTTATTAAATAGTATACGGGGGGCTTTTCTCAATAATAAGAATATTTGTTGATCTTTCATATCCTTCGCTCAAGGCTTAAGGAATTAGTAAAAATAGAAATAAATAATAAAAATACATATGAGACAATAAATTAATGTCTTGTTATTAATAGTTTAAGATAAATGAGATGTTTTAAATAAAATAATTTTTTTAAGTAAAACCTATTTTCATTTTTTGATTTTTTTTAATGATACTTTACACTGAAATATGAGGTACATTTTTTTGATAACGACATTAATAAATTCAGTTAAAATTTCTACCTTCTTGAGAACGCTTAAATTAACGTGCAAAGCTAGCTCTGTCTTCAGTTTATCCGGCAGTAAGCCGAGTGCTGTGTTGATGTCCCCTCCGCCTTGTATGCGCCCTCTCGACCATGAGTAATCATACCATCGCAGTACTCGACGCTTCATACCGCCTGGAACCTGATACATTGAAATCATTTGCATAAATTCTATGTACAGTATAGAATACCTAAAAAGCTGGAATTAAGAAATTCTTTTAAAGCTTTTTTTAATATAGTGTACACTTGATGCACGCATGTTTTTATTTTAAAATGGAACTTTTTATTCCTCGTCTCAAATTTTTGGCCTCAAAGGCCAACATGGTAGCGCCCATGGCTCAATTCAAAATGATTCAATGGTTTAAATAAATATTGTTATCAGTATTTAACATGCGTCTATCATCAATTCTATATTTTTATACATTAGAAAAAAAACAGGATGTTTCGTAAAGACACATGATAGACATGAACCTTTTATATTACAGGGAAACATTTTAAATAACAAAATACAACAAAAAGCCAGTCACGCGATGTTCCCGGGCGGTCACTCATCCACGTACTGACCGCGCCTGGTGTTTTCAACACTCTACACGACACCGTGCTTACCCCCACCACTTTTCGCCACACGGATTGTCGATCATAATTTAAAAAGCCTTTCGATAAGAAGTTACACCACATAAATAAGCAACACTTCGTATAACCTAGTCCTAGAACATAGAACATTGGGCGAACGGATGAACGTGAAATTTGGCATAGTTAAAGTTTATATGTAGGAGAAGTGCAGAAAGCTATTTATTTTATATAAAATGCATTAAAAGTACATTAAATTAATTATAATATGCATTACTCACACTAATACTTCAATTTTACACAGCATATACTCACACATGTAAATAAAAAAGACATTTTGACATCTGTCAATAAAGGACTTCAAAAAAGGTTGTGAAGGAGGTTGCTAATAAAATCAATGAACTATGGTCGAATGTCGACCACTGGGCGCTCACTAGTCTTAATTATTCTACATAGTTGTGTCTATGGAAATAATGTTTCCGTGAAGATAAATACTTACCTTATGATGTCGCATATATGTTTTAGCTCCATCCAGAAGTCTTTCGAATTCCAGACGGTTGGCATTTCTGTTGGTGATGACATTGCCGACTTGTCCCACAATTGTGGCGAATATGAAAACTCCTATCAGATAACTGACTATCGTGAAAACGTATCTGTAATATTAACGAGTGAAAATTATTTCCTGATAACCTTAAGGATATGTAAGTACAGTGCACTCGAAATATTTGGACTGTCTCAAATTTCGTGCAGATCGCTGCGATGTTTGTGACTTTAGAATCAATTGTGGAATATTTACTGTTAACAGAGTAACGATTCATTATTACCACAAGATAATCATAATTATATGCCAAATATTTTGATCAAATTAGGCGGCCGACACTGTTTGTTTTTTTTTTAAATAAATAACACACTTTAGCTCTAGCTTTATGTATATGAAAAATATAGGTTTATATTAACACTAGATACACGGACTTCCAAATTTTAGGTTGAGTGAACAGTGCCGTACTCCGCGACGTCTAAATCCTGAATAATTTAAGTAAAGCAAATTTGTAATAATGTAAAGTAAAAATGCTTAATGTGTGACTAAACATCGTCATATGCTGAAACACTGAATGGGTTTTATGTACATAGTATTAAGGGTTATAACAGAACGAACGGTTGAACGAATAATTAAGACAGTTCAAATAAATCGTCAGGAATTATAAGTTCACGACGTATATGTTAAATTTAATTTCGTCCGAATTAGTTGATATAATAATGTTAAAATAATGTAAAATATTATAAATTGCTAATTTACATTCTCGCCATATTGATACTAATATCTACAATATATATTAGAAATACAAATTAATATTTCATAACTGTAAAATTACAAAATGTTTTATTTCATGAAAATGCATAACATATCAACGCTTCAATATTTATATTACATTATCAACTGATTGTGTGCGGAGGTCATTGACCCTATTATTAAAGGGTCACACAAATCTCTAATATACGAGAGTAATAATACACAAAAAAAATATTTTTGTTGAACATTTATACACATAAAACAATCTGGAAAGAATGTAAAATAACAGCGCTTTGAAAATATTTCATAAATTATATCTAGACATTTAAACGTTAAGAATAACTTAAATCATAATAATAATGGATTTTACAAATAATGAAAAATTATATAAAACAAACAAACACACAATGATTTAACAAAACAAAAAAAAAAAACAGTGCAAAGTTTTCGAACAGTTGCAATGATACTAGAAACACGATAACAAGCGAATAAAATATACGTTACAAATAACACAAGGAATGGCGGTTTCAAACAAGTGAAGGCTGTTCGAAAACTTCCCGAACGTCGTTATAATTATGAGAAAATATAAAACGTAATAAACAGAAAATACCATACATTATATACAAAGATACTTGTCCACCGATAGACGTATACAAAGCGTTCGACAAAACATTACTGTTGTAATATCTGCTGAGGAATCCACACTGGACTGTGTAATTCTAAATCGTGTACTGACTCAGTTTCGTCGATCGCTTTGACATCGTACAATATATAAGTGGACATCCACCCTAAACGTTACGCCACGTTGGTTTTATTTCTCTTATTACCCAAACTTTTTCGCTGTGGAACGAACAGCCTCCAAATTTCTGCCGCCGCCATTTATACCACCACTATTTGTTTCCGTGAATGGCTGTTTTCCTCAAACAATGTATTTATTATTTATTACGTACTTAATAATATAAATTTAATTTCCTATAATCGGTTGTAATCTTACGATACCTATTTAGTTATAGACAAAAAACAACAATGTTCAAACATGGCAATTGAGTTTGAAATATGTATCTGTCATATTTGACAATGGTAAAATTGACGACTATATAGGCAGATGCCCACGGACCATGAATTCTGAGATGTCACAAAAACTCCATGGAAAGTTCTAACAAGGGAGCCACCATCTTGTTAGAATATTGAATTAACTACTCGACAATGGAAATTAACAAACTCTCTGGAACATATACGCTACTATTAACAAATAAATTAAGATAAAAAAGATGGATAAAAGAATATATTATAGAAGATTTGGCGTTTCTGCCTTTACATTAATTTGGACATAGAAAAGATTTGGCGCGTATGCCTTTACATTAACTTGGACATAAAACTGACTAAAGAATACATAAGAACTATAGAAGATTTGGCGATTAGGCCTTTAAAGAATACATAAGAACTATCTATATTGACAACTTCAGAATTGGCAGTATGGATTAATTCCTTCGCCTGTCCTATCGGACGAATATTATTACTACTACTAGGCAGATGCCATTATGAAATAAAAAACGAACGACAGTTTAGAGAGAAACAATGTTTGACCTTAACCAATGTCATATTTTGACATCCGTAGTGGATTTTATATTTTATTAATAATCTTATGTTATTTAACTCTACATTTAGTAATATTGGTGGTATTTTACGTAATATAGTTCGGTCATTGTACACTAGTAAAGTAGGTCGAAAAATAATACTACAGATCTTTAATTCTGAGATATTACGAAACCTTCATGGTAAGTTCTAACAAGGGAGCGGTAATGGAACTTACCAGCAGGTATCAATCCGAACAACTGTTCTGATGAACTCATCAGAGCATTCTCCGTGGTAGATCTTATAGCTGTGTATAACACGAATTTAGGTGTATGTATACGTATTATATCATTTGTACAATATCAAGACAACTTAAGAATATATACCGAATTTTAGATACCTGTAATAATATATTAATTTCGTTTTATTTTAAACTCTTTATTACGTGTGAACTCGAACTCACGGCTATATTCAGAGCGGCCAAAATGATTGACGAGGAATCTACTTGACAATTGACTCTATCTATATATATAATATACTGGCAGCCGTCTATGCATCTTTATAGACTATAACAACATTTTCGATTATCTCTAGCAATTTACGCAGCGCGCGGCGAGACCCTTCTAACATGAGAAGATGCTTGCGATTTTACTTGACACGTTTCGTTATAGTCTGTCCAGTTTAAGCGATATATTTACAAATTACCGAGGTAACTTAAAATCTCAAAGTAGTTATTAGTTACAGGTTGAAAAATAATAATAAAATTACAACAAAAACTAAAGATTAGTTCATAATTAATCTAGATAAAACATATGATTCCCGTGAAACAAAACAATTCCATGAGAACAAATTCGCAGACACTAGGTAGTTCTTTAACAATTACTTCTGTTTATGGAGAAAGTAAATTGTTAGAGGTGGTAGAGCCACTCTGAAGCTATTACTGGTTTCAGCATGAATGTGTCGGCTCGCTTGGGGTACTACCACAGAAAACCGACGTAAAGTAACAGTGCATTGTTGTGTCTCGTTCGGCCAGTGAGAGCACCGGAGGCCCACCTCCCCACTCCTCTCATCCCCTCTCTTCGTCCCCTCCCCCAAACACAGGCTGGCAACGTATTAGCGACTCTCCTGGTGTTCTTAGTGTCTATGGACAGGGGTGATCACTTAAAATCAGGTGACCCGCATGTTCGTTTGCCTCCTATGATGTAAAATAAATAAATAGTCGACTTGACACCTTGTTATTGTCCCCGATCGATACGACGAAACGGCAACAAGAAGAACAGAAAAGAGAACAAGTGATTATTTAGGACACCTGGCTAATAGAATTATGTTGGACCAACAATCACATGTCATTTAAAGACAGACAGACATCACATGAAAGTGCGATAGTGCGAAGCAACTATTTGTACTGTGGCCCCATCTCTTATCGATAAATGTAGACATTATTAGTGTATTTTTTTTTACATTTGACTACGCTATTACCCTAGCAACGCCTCAAAAGATTCACCGAACTACTAAGGCGTGTGCTTAGGCAATGTAACTAAGAGAGAAATTCAGTTTTGTCTTCAACAACTTGAAATTATTGTTGATAGCTTTAAAAAAATCGGAACATTTTATATATATCAAAATGGATGTTCATGGTTAATAAACTTCACACCGTTTTAATGATCTCATAAAATTTGGCACACCATAGCGTTATTTAATGAAAAAGGTTTTTATGCTATGATGCAGCTAATATAATATAATACAGATAATAGATCAACTTTCCGCTTCCTCGAACACCAGAATAATAAAGAACTCACCTACAATATTACAATCAAAATAAATTCAAAGTGACACTATATCGCCAAGTCGGGACATTGTGAAATGCCTTTCCAATTTTGTAAGCGAAAATCGAATGAGAGTGCGATCATGTTCTTTGCGCTAATCGACACCAGCTCCGATAGCCGTGATCGTCTAGTGGTTAGGACCCTACGTTGTGGCCGTAGTAACCCAGGTTCGAATCCTGGTCACGGCAGTGTCTCACTGTCGCGGCGGAGTGTCTTTTTTAGGTTTTTGTTTATTGTAGCATTTGCATTGGAGCATAAACAGTATAAAATACCTCGAAACACCGTAATTTAAAAAACCAA
>MU159669.1:15250-57818 GCA_015888305.1 Antheraea pernyi
TTTTTTTTTAACGTGGGGAAATCCCTTATGGATACGCCATCCTCCCGGAGGAGAGGGTGGGTTATGTCCGACTCTCATAGACTAAAACCCCACGGTGTACCGACAGACTGTCATTATTGGGGCGGCAAGGGATCGTTCTAGCTAATCTAACTTGTAGAGCCGCCCCAACGGTCCGCCCGGCGGAAGGTGACCGCCGGGCTACTACCTGTAGAGAGACAGGCTGGGTACATACCAGCTGCCTCCCCTCGTCCGCCGGACCTGTGCAATGAGTAGATGAGCCCCCCGGCCCATCCCCTCAGCTCCGGCTACGGTGGCAGGAGGAGTTGTGCAAAGCACCGCCTCCTCCTGCCGATCCTCCGTTGGCGGAAACGGCTACTTAGTGAGTCTGCCTCACGGGCCCTCTCCGCCGCCTCCTTCTGCGAGATTATCACCTCGCACTCCGAAACCACGCTCGGCAGCGATAAGTCCGCTTACCGCCGCCGCCAGAATGCGGCGCTGCCCTTCCCACGCAGCACACTCAGACAGAGTGTGCTGCGCGGTATCCTCTTCAGCGCCGCACTCGTGGCAGGCGGCGGTCGGCTCCCTGCGTGCGATCCAGTGCAGATACCACCCTAAACAACCGTGTCCGGTGAGTACCTGCACCAGTCGGAACGTCAGGGAGCCCCACTCCCTCTCCATCCACTCCCGTAGGACCGGGCGGACGGCGTCTACGGTAAACCACCCAAACCGTTCGTCCGCCAGATCCGGCTTCCATCTTTCGAAGGTAGTGTTGAAAACACCGGTTCTAAATCATTCAAATTAATTACAAATAAAATAGAAATCATGACACGAGTGCCAAATATTTGGTCCAAACTGATTATTTACCAAAGCTAAAAATACTGCAGTATGCTTCAACGTTCCTATTAAATATTAATTAACTTCACTAAATAATATCTTGGAAAAGTTTAACAGAACTTGACTATACTTAAAAAGCGGAACCCATTTCCGAGATCTTTGCGGGATATTTAAATTATTTGACAGCAGTCATTTTAAAGTCAGTTTTGAACAAAGTTTGTTTGTTGTGCTTCCGTTAAAATCATATTAATTTCGTTTGAGAATTTCTCTTGAGATAATTATAACTCTTTTATTCGATTAAAAGAAAATCTTATACGCTGGTTATATCTTTTATAAATTTATTTAAGTAACAACAGCCATACTTATACATGTTTTTGTTATGTTATAAACTAAAAGGCTTAAAGTACCGTTGTTTATAAGTATAACTTTTTAAATTTATTAAAAAGAAATTGTATTCATTTGATAAGTATGCATTTATACATTATATATATTATTTGCAAATTATGTTTTTTTAATCCTGGAAAATGTTTTTTTTTAGCATAAACAAAATAGATTTAAAGACCAATATAAGAAAACAAATGTATTATAATTTACATCTCAGTCTGTATGCAACATATCGCCTACTTATATAAGACATTTAAATGTTATTGCAGGAATTGATATTATAACAACAAACAGTACTGAATTTCTGACAAACAATTTGAAAAAAATTATCTTACTACAAAACTATACTAATATTATAAAGAGGTAAATTTTGTGAGTTTGTGACGTTGTATGGGGTAATCTCAGAAACTACTGGTCCGATTTGAACAACTACTCCAGAGTCATATAGCTCATTTATTGATAAAGGTATATATAGCTACATATCATCACGCCAAGACCAATAGGAGCGGACCACTAATGAAGAATGTTTGAAAATCGAGTTTTTTTCCCCTTGAAAGCTTCCGGTGCATGGTAGCGTTAGCCCAAAGTAACAATTACACGCGAACGAAGTCATGGGCAGAGGCTAGTTTATAATAAGATCGTAATCCTACCTGGAAAAACAATTTGTAGTGGCATTAAAGTTTACTTTCTATAAATATCACTCCATTTTTAAACACATATCTAATTTAAAAGAACGAATTTCAACTGTTTTCTATAAACGTCTTATCACGACATCAAAAATACAGATTACACAACATTATGCCACAGACTTCTCTAGGCACAGACAAATAAATTAAAATACAACATATTTTTACATATAAATAACAAAGAAATATTGAAACTTTTTGCTATATTATATATTTATATTATTTGCTATATACAAAAATATACATTATCTCGCAATGGTAATTTTTCAGGCTTTCTACAATGGATACGTCTTAGAGAAGTTCAGCAGATTCGACTCTTGGCGTGATAAGTTCAGAGCCGTATTCTGGGGTCCGAGTTGGGAGCCCGGTACTCCACGTTTGGGCGATGAAAACGCAAAAGTCGAGGTAAGTAATAAATAATAATTATTTTCATACCCATGTATCAAGTCTCATAGCTGTTACTCGCTATACGACATGGATTACACGTGACTCTTATACATGATTAAATTAAAAAAATACGTTTTATAATTTAGGCTCTGAGAAGGCGCTTATGAACGTCAAAGATACCACCGGTTCGAAAAACAACCCTGTTACCGAGAAGAACCGGCAAGAAACTCGATCTCGTTTATTTTTGTAAGATACATGTTTTTACTAAACATAGATAGCCACATTCGTTTTTAGAGAATGAAAATTTTAAGGTGGAAGAAACAACGATAAAACTATTATTAGTTTCAGCATGAATGAGTCGGCTCGCCCGGGGTACTACCACCTTCTCACAGAACACCGACGTGAAGTAACAGTGCTAGCATTGTTGCGTTTCGTTCGGTTAGTGAGAGCGCCGGAGGCCTTACTCCTTTCCCCCTCCCCATTTCCCATCTTCCTATCCCCACTCCCCCTCCCTCAAAGACAGGCCGGGCTTCCCTGGTGTTGCTAGTTTCTATGAACGGTGGTAATCACTTAACATCAGGTGACCCACCTGTTCGTATGCCTCCCTTTGACATAAAAAAAATAATCCTCATTTCCAGACGTCACCATCGTTCACATATTGATCCACCCTATAATAATAGCCTTTAGACATTAAAAACCGATTGACTTGGTGCTTGAACTTACTATCCGGCAAATCGGTAATGTGCTTTGGGAATTCTTTATAAAACCTAACACTATTATTCCTTTAAAAACTATTTTTTAACTGACATTTACAATTTTACTGTTTATGGGATCGCATAACGGTGGTGATTATCGGTATATCATCGACTCCAAATTACTTTGCGTAGCAAATATTCGCGTTTCAAATAATACGCATTTCTAAATATCGTTGGATATATGTTGGATAAATATATTTTAGAGAGAAGCCAACCAATTATCTATACTACAGAGGTATATACCACAGACAACCGAAGCAGGCAACATATGTTCTTACTGCAAGGATATTTCTCACGCGTTCTGATTCGCTCACAAGATTTTATTTATACCCTAACTTAGTAATTACAAGACACGCGAGCTTCACAATATCCTAGCAAATATTATATAAGCGAAATTGTGTTTGTCTGTTACGCATTCACGTCGTAACTACTCAGCCGGCCATCTTGAATTTGGGCATACACATCGTCAGGGATATAGAGAAGAACGTAGGGTAAACTCATCTAGAAAACCGTGAGCAAAAACTAGTTCTTTGATATTTTCCGAGCTTTGAATACGGGAACTGCCAATGAAATGTAGGTTTTAGGATTGCACGCATAAAACGTTTCACGCATTATATTTCCTGCTTATCATGAAAATATCTTTCTCCAGGTGGAAAATAGAGAAAAGTACGACGTTCAGTTACCGACGTGGTGCAACCTCTACCTGGTGTCGCACTACGCTGTAGTTTTGTACGGTTTCTTCGAATTAGCCTCCAGACATATGGTAAGTAAAACGCTTCAGAGTTTACTTAAGCAAAGACAATGAAATATACACAATATTATCTTATAAAAGTTAAATGACAATAGCATTATATATTGTATAGTTTAGAGCTAAGGATAACCCGTTACTTATGTATTAACGCCACCGCAGCTACATATATGATAGTAATGAAGTGCAATTAGGTTAGGTTAGATTTATCTTTATATGGACAGGCAGGAGGAGAAGGCGCTTCGCCCAACTCCTCCTGCCACCGTAGCCGGATCTGAGGGGATGGGCCGGGGGGCCCATCTCCTCATTGCACGGGTTCGGCGGACGAGGGGGGGCAGCTGGTGTGTACCCGGTCTGTCCCTCTATAGGTAGGAGCCCAGCGGTCACCTTCCGCTGGGCGGACCGTGGGGGCGGCTCTACAAGGTTGATTAGCTTGTTCGATCCCTTGCCGCCCCCACAAAACGGTCTGTCGGTACACCGTGGGGTTTTAGTCTGTGCGAGTCAGACATAACCCACCCTCTCCCCCGGGAGGGTGGCGTATCCATAAGGGATTTCCCCACGATAAAAAAAAAAAAAAGGCGTTCAACCAAACAAACAAACAAACCCTTCAGCTTTATAATTGTAGTATAAATTAACAATATAAAGGGAGAGAGGAACGATCGCAATTTGATACAATTCACTTCTCCTCCGGGTGCGGGTGCGAAATGCGACCCGCAGAAGCGAATCACTATGACGGGCTTTTTCGCCATATACATGGTGGTTGCGACCCAGTCAAGCTGTAAAACCCTACCACCCCGCTATCGCCATTACCTCGTTCGTTATTCAGCAGGGTGCACCAGGTGCAGGTGAGGTTGGCTTGGGGGTCTCAAGTCTTATGATGTTATTCGACACCCCTGCATGAACATAATATAAAAGTTACCAAGATTTCTTAGTCGTGATTTAGATGCAAGTCAGAGAGTCGTAATTTAAAAGATAGGTAATTTCAAAGTCCGTTGTCTTGAGATAACAATCACATGTTTGACAAAATTATCGGACGACTTGATAGCAGACTCCTTCTCCATCAAGCCTAAAATATCAAACTAGTATATATTGAGAAGGACTTAAAAAATTTGATCATGTATCTGAATACCGCTCAAAGCTGAATTGGCTACCGATTCGGCACCGACGAAATAGCCACACCCTGTCCCTTCTGTATAACGTTCTTCATAATCCCAATTCCCCTCCATACCTACAATATAAATTCGAGATGTTAGGTTGCAGAGATTCTTCATCACGCCGTCTATGCTCTCAACATATACTCAAATTCCCTATCTGTCACACTAAATTTTATAGTAAATCATTTGCAGTTCGAGCTGTACGCCTATGGAACGCACTCCCTTGTGATATTAGGCAGGCAAGATCCTTGACGTTATTTAAAAAATATCTCCACCGGCATTACCTCTCGCTGTCGTAATATAACTATTGTATTGCGTTATTTCTTTTTTTTTTACTGTTATCTATAGTTTTTGTATTTTTTTATATTTATTTTTTTGTCTTTTTATATTGCCACCCGGTAGTTATGAAAATAAAATGTCTCCTCAGGTTTGCCTGGAAGAGATCGCTCTAAGCGATAAGGCCGCCTAACTGTACACATATTGTAAACTGATGACTAATCTTGTATATTTTCAACGTGTGTGCTATAAAGAGTTTTATTATTATTATTATTAGAAGGGTTGTATGTATGTGCCGGTTTAGAATAGCACCACCCTTCATTACGTGGGTGCCGTAAAAGGCGACTAAGTGTTTACCCAAAAGCCAATAAAAGAACGCGGTAGCGTCAGACGCGATGACGGTAAAATCGCTGTAATTCAATAACTCCTCTGCAACTCAAGCAAAACACTACCTTGGTAAAAGAGACTTTCGTCTCCGATACCACAGGGCAATTAAACTGGGCAATGTGAGATGTCTGTAATGGAGCCAATTGGGATACTTAATGGACAGCAGCCAACTCACTGCATCCTGGCTTTCATCGCTCGTACCGGGCAACCGGTCCACCGTGATTTGATAGAACTGGACAAGAGAGTGGTTTTGCACGAGCCCAACTGGTTAACCCAATGATATTACAAGTCTTTTAACTTATAATTATATATATAATATAATTGGCTGAATCACTTAAATACATTTACGCACAGATGAAACTTGGCACAATTTCAGATTCCTAGCATAAGCCCTGAGGCTTATGATATACAAATACTTCATAGAGGACACCATCATCATCAGAACAGTTTGCTTAAACATTTTAATCTTGAATAAAATAAAGTGGAAATCCTAAACGTAATCTTTACGTTGAAGTTTTTATTTGGAGTTCTTCTACGTTTGAACTTCCAGTCGTGAGAAATCAACGATTGTCGATTTAAATTAAATCGAGGAGCTAAACCTTTGATTTAAGTCAATTTTAGTGTGAGATTTTGAGAATTGATATCTTTTACAGAGATATGGTATTTCAAGATTTCTCAGTGATAGGACAGGGTCCTTTTAATCTGAGTGCAACAGCATTCATTGTGGCACGTTTGGGCGTATCGCGTGCCGGGATCAGAATGTATATTCAGTAATCAAGCGGAGTTCATACCGACTCAATCGCTACCAGTGGCATCTTTTCGAAATTAAACAATGTATATCCAAGTGCTGAGAGTATATAGGCTGGTATTACAGCGACGATGAATTGTAATCGCTTTATGGTCGCCGTTATTATCACACTGCACTACACTCGCTGCCAGGTACAATAATATGACCAAAATTATTTTTTGTTTCCAAAACTTGTAATTTGGTGCTTGCAGTATAAATATTTTGAAGAGGCATGCCATACTGTCATAATTTCTCGATAAGTTTAATATTTAAACAAATGAACAAACATTATTACTCACCGTTCAATGCAGTCACCGAAAATGCGCACACGAATAAAGTTAACTGAATAAATTTCATATTTGTAAGATTACTTATAAAACACTCACTAAACACAAAGGTTCCGAGTTCAAATAATTGTTATCACTAATCTAATTAGTTTGTTACATGACACCATTGTTTATAATATTGTTTTGGAGAATTCTACAAGATTATTGTGCGTGGGTATAGTATGCGCGGCCCGTCTTAACACAGTCTCACTAAGCAATGATATAACAGGGAACACAGGTCAGTATGACTGATAAGATTTCTGCGCATGTCACTATCTTACTTAGTGCTTCTTATTGGGCCATAGTTCATTATTAGAAACAAGCGTTCCGTTCACGGATACAATGTCTTTCTGAAATAACAAAAAGTGGCAAGTAAAGTTAGAAGTTTCTCGAACATATTAAAATAAATTATCAGTGAAATTTTATTTACTTATTCGTATTTTCACCGCTTTTAAGCTATCTATGAAGCAAACTTTTATTTTTTCTATTTACCTCGTGAGTGTAATTCGTAAATATATTTTCTAACTTTACATTTAATTGGATTACGTAATAGACATTATAAAATTACGTATATGCGTACTGAGAAGTATTTGTCGATTTGCTTAATCGTTTATTTTCTGTTTGTAATTGTCAGAACAAAGTTTGTATAAAAAGCGATATTTAATAAGTGATAAATGTAGGTAAAAAATGACCATATAAAAACGTGAGTGAGTGAGGCAAATGTATATCAAAAATAAGGTCAGAATTAAAAGATTGACGTACAGATGACAATCTATTTTATTACAGGGCTCTACTGTAAAGGAAAATTTGGATTTAGTTTCTACGTTATTACTCTCGAGCGAAATCAGGTCTGGCAGCTAGTTAATTAAGAAACTTTGCTAGTTATGTCCAATTATACGAAAACTGCAGTTTTATTTTAAAAATCGGTTTTAGTTTCTACGTTATTACGCTCGAGCAAAATCAGGTCTGGCAGCTAGTTAATTAATGCTAGTTATGCACAATTATACGAAAACTGCAGTTTTATTTTAAAACAAGCAGGTCCCCTGACTACATTCCAATGAATAGTTATATCATAGGGAACTATGTCTTATCGAAATTACTTGTCAGGTGTCTTGCCATTAACTACTTACCTTATAACCTGTCATTACTGTCATTACTGCTTATCTCCTACAGAAAAGCGTAATCGTATGTTACCTAAGTAATATTTTTAAACATGGTCTATATATCTGCAAAAGTCTCGTCAAAATCGGTTCAATATTTACGAAGTTTACTTCGGTCAAACGAGAGACACTAGAATGTATAAATAATATCGTCTGCGTCGTTTATTATTCTAAGAATATCTTTTATGTATGTAATACTTTTGTATATCATAGTTGTAGGAGTACAGTGGAAATTAGGCACGGCCATTAGGTCAAGTGCGAGAGATGATAACTTACGCTCAGTTCACAATTACACAATGCGGTTCAAGTTTCGAAAACAATATATCCGTGAGATAGTATGCTATCGAGTCAGTTTTATTTCTACTAAGAAATAGTGAACTTCGAGGGAATGTTATATTGTATATTTGCTATTTATTTTCGAAATAGTGTCCTATAATATCCAATCTCTTAACATAATCTTATAATATCATGCAAGTTGTTGTTTCATCGGTCATATAAGCAATTTGAATATACAATGACCATAGAGTACCGACTTGTTTACAGATAAGATGTTAAAAATAACATGAATCATTTACTGATTTTGTCGTCATTCGCTGTTCGTTTATAAAGGGTCAAAGTGTGTTAAATATTCTATATGGTCTGAAAATATCATAGGAGTCTGAATATCTTGTAATGTAAAATTATAAAGAGTTCCAAATGAGAAGATAATTATAACCGCATCAACTTGGAAACTATTACTGGTTTCAGCATGAATGGGTCTGCTCGCTCGGGGTAGTACCACCCTCTCATAGAAAACCGACGTGAAGTAACAGTGCTTGCATGGTCGTGTTTCGTTCAGTCAGTGAGAGCGCCGGAGGCCCACCTCCCCTCCCCTCTTCTCCTCTTCCTCTCCTCCCCTAATCCCTTCCCCCAAAGGGTGGCAACGCACTTGCGACTCCTCTGGTGTTGTTAGTGTCCATGGACGATGGTGATCACTTAACATCAAATGACCCACCTGTTCGTTTGCCACTTATGACATTAAAAAAAAAAACTTCACCCACGACTTATGAAACTTATATGGTCTCTAACAAAAATATAAAATAAAAAGCAAAGCTTTTATTGCTATTAAATATACAACATTATTAACCCAGATTACTCTAATATATTTGCATACATTTTTACGCATATCAAATTTATTGAATTACTAGCCGACCCGTGCCCACTTCGTTGGGCGGGAATACGTAAGCGTGGAATGGTTATTTTGCGCTAAGACGCAGCGGAAGCTCTGAAAAGGAAAAAAAAATACCTTGATTTTGCAACATTCTTCATTGCTGCTCCGCTCCTATGGGTCTTAGCGTGATGATATATTGCCTATAACCTTCCCTGATAAATGAGCTATATAACACTGAAAGAATTTTTCAAATCGGACCAGTAGTTCCTGAGATTACCCCAAACTTCACCCACGACTTATGAAACTTATATGGTCTCTAACAAAAATATCAAATTTATTGAATTATTTTAATTTTAGACTAGCATCCCGCTCTGACTTTGTACGGTTAGAATGTCTTGATCTGGCCTCAGAATCGAACCATATAGATGAAGGCAATCTAGATCTTTTTTAGCGCTTAGATATTTATAATTCATTAGATACCATAAAAGTTCGTATCTTCACAAGAATACCATTTTTATTTTGTGAGTTAGGTACTTATTGGAGTGATATTCTGTAAAGGGTATTTGTAATCTACATTAAATGCCTCCTTCATTAAAATATTTTATTAAAGAAGGATTATATTGTATTGACTTAATATCTTAATATTTTTAGGTGGTAGAGCCACGCTGAAGCTATTACTGGCTATGAATGGATCGGCTCACCCGCGATAGTATCACCCTCTCACAGATTTTTTTTTTTCTCGAACTGGCTACGCTGCACCGCTACCCGGCAGGGTCTTCACAGCTTCACCCGACTACAATCTCTCACAGAAACACTGACGTGAAATAATATGGCTTGCGTTGTAGCATTTCGTTCGGTCAGTGAAAGCGCCGGAAGAACACCTCTCCCCCTCTTCCCCACACACAGGCTGGCAACGTACTTGCGACTCCTCTCGTGTTCCTAGTGTCTATGGACGGTGGTGATCACTTAACACCCGTGACCCGCTTGTTCGTTTGCCTCCTATGATATAAAAAAAAAGATAACTATGATCCCGAATGATAATAATAAGATTTTAAACCAACATAAAGTATGTATATACTAGCGGGCCGGGCGGACGTTGTCCTGCCTTTATTAAAAAAATCCTAAAAGTCAACCACAGCACCAACTACCGGGTCCAATTGTAAAAAATCGGATCCACTGGAATACGCACACAACATTTCATCAAAATCGGTCCAGCTGTTTAGGAGGAGTTCAGTGACATACACACGTATAGAAGAAATTTATATATAAAGATGTGTTTTTGCTACCGTTTTTTTTCTATAGTTACATGTGAACTGCGAAACAATATGGCGCTTTGAAAGTTATTTTTTTATTTGAAACACATACAAAATTAATAACCTCGAAATATTTGCTGCTTGAAGTATCCACTTAACTCGTGTCTCCGTCGCGCTGGTCTATGCAAAATATTTCATTAAATACGAGGGGTCGCATTCATTTAAAAAATTATTTCTCAATTGCTTTATTAAAATACATGCTTAAGTATTTTCTGTGACACTACGAGTCGTGGTATTGTGAATAATAATTGAATGACGTAATTCAGGTATAAATCTTAGGTAATATACAAAACACCCCTGAAATAATAGGGCTACCCATTTGTGTTATGGACGTCTCAGCCTTCATTTTTATTGAGATTTCACGAGTATTCCTTGCTGTTATACTGTTTGTTAAATGTTAACGTTATAACAAAGGTCAAGACTTTTTTGTGAGTATATCTTTCCTTTTAAATTTATTTGTTAGATATTATTTAATTTAAGAAAGTGTTACTCTGCAGAAATCCATCATCCGCTTGGAATTGATTGAACAATACTACGTCTAACTGCAACAAAAAGCAAATCAATTAATTAATATATATGTATATATTAATTATGGTATTATTAATTAATTAAAAATATGTTGCAGATTGACGTGTAATCACGACAATCGATTACACGTGTTCGCTCCATCATGGAGCATCTTCAGATCGATGCGATTCTGATGCGAGCGGGCGAGTGAACGCGCCTACTTTTTTCTCGAACTGACTACGCTATTGATCTAGCAATGTCTTAACAGCTTCACCGGACTACTGAGTGAACGCGGCCGGTTTAAGCTGCGGGCCACGCGGGGAGACGGCATCAGAGTTACCCCTCTGGCCGTGGCATCACTCTCCCCCCGCTCTAAACGGGGGTGCCTTGTTACTCTTGGGGCGGGGGCCCCGGGGGAGGGGCATCTCGGACGCTCGGAAGGTGTGGTCTGGCTGGTGATCTTGCCGTTGTAGGTATCTTATAAGATTCTCTACTATTTCCCTGAAAACCGCTCTGATCCTGCAGGCTTCTTCCGGGGAGGCGGTCCTTAGGCGTTGGTCATTGAGATCGGCCATTCTCTCTTGATTATGCAAGGGGTATCTCTGTTGCTTGTTGTGGGCATCTCCTCTTCTTTCCTCGGGTTTTCTTGGGACCCTTGGGGTCGGTCCGGCTTCCATGGTGCGCCCTCGGCAGGTCCGTCCGTACCGTAGCATCGCAAAATGAACGCGGCTTTTTTTTCTTGAACTTACTACGCTATTGACCTAGCAAGGTCTTAACAGCTTCACCGGACTACAGGGACGAACGCGGCGTCTTTATTTGTACTATTCGTCCCTACTCTGAGTAGTGGGGAGTATGACCCGCCCATTTGTTCATTCAGCAGTGTATATTTATTATTATTGATATATTTTTTTGTGAGATACAAAAAAACATTTGTTCTAAAATATCTAGACGGAAAGCTTTTTTACATGTGAAAATAGTATAGTATAATTTTACTAGCATCTAGTATTCTACATCTAGTATTCATACCCATTTTTGTCGATCTATGTCACTGACATATAAAACCTCAAGACGCAAAGTTTCGAATAAAACTAGCGCCCAAAACTGGCGGCAAGATTGCCACTAGGCATTAGTATAATATTAATATAACGTGGTTATAGTTATGCGATAAACTCATGATTTTGCAAATTCAACCTTACCTGAATGATTTAAAGTTGTTTTTACAAGGACGCAAGCGACGCGAGATTATTTGAAACGATTGCATACTTCAAAATTATGCACTCATTTTTGTGTGCCGGCTGTGAGACGTTAAGTGTGCAACTTATGTTTTTGTATATCCATAATCCATATATACAATTTTTTATTTTTTATTGTAGCACGGCAAAATGACTGCACTGTGCCTGATGGTAAACACAGTACAATCCAAAAACAATGGCGACCACCGGGTGACACACTATCCATCGCCGGTCGCCACTGTCATGCTGGCCAGCGAAAAGCTGGATATGCACAGGATGATTCCGAAACGCGACCCACAAAAGCGAATCACTATGACGGGCATTTTCGCCATATACGAGTACATGGTGGTTGCGACCCAGTCCGACTGTAGAGCCCTACCACCCCGCTTTCGCCATTGCCTCGTTCGTTATTCAGCAGGGTGCACCACGTGCAGACGATGTTGGCTTGGGTGTCTCAAGTCTTATGATGTTATTCGACACCCCTTACACCCTTTATAGGATAAAATATAACTTCGTACAGAATTTTTAAAATAAAAAGTATATTCTAATAATATATATTTGTATTCATACATTTGTAATTTACAAGCAAAAAGTTGTAAAATAAGAGAGAAAATTAACAAAAATTGTCATACATTATGAAAAAAATAAGTTAAATGATATAATTAAGAATAATTATAGAGAACATTGATGAATATAAGAGACATTAATTTCAAAATTGAGACATACTAATCTACCGGTATTTTTACATAGTGTTATTAATTTTAATTAAAAATAAAATAAAGAAACGTCCTCCTTGTTAGAGTGAATTAAAATCTTGTCTTTAGAATAAACGTCACTAATTCTTCTACATGAGAAGATCTCAAGCTTCGAAAAGTATTAGATTTAGCTCACTCCATTTAGTTCTATACTAATATTATAAAGAGGTAAATTTGTGAGTTTGTGACGTTGTAGGGGGTAACCTCAAGAACTAATGGTCCGATTTAAAAAGCTTTTTTCAGTGTTATATAGCTCATTTATCGAGGAAGGTTATAAGGTTATATCATCACACTAAGACCAATAGGAGCGGATTACTAATGAAGAATGTTTCAAAATCGGGCTTCTTGAGCTGCGTGTGAGCGTTAACCCTAAGTAACTATTCCACGCGAACGAAGTCGCGGGCAGAGGCTAGTTTTAAATGAAATACAAGAAATATTTGTGATTTATTTTCTAACATTTCTATTTACTTTATTATAAATCTCCGGAAATGCCTCTAAACAATACGGTAAGGACTTCCTAACTTTATCATAAAGTGTATGATCGAACATTTGTCTGAACTCTTGCTTGGTGGTGTATGTGTCGGCGTAGAGCATTTGGAATCCGTGATGTTGAATAACGAAGTTCTCGACTCGACGAGTTGACGATACCTGATGAATAATAAATGCCTCATAATTATATTATAAATCTATATAAGGAGTTTTTGGCGAGATCTTGATTTTTATATTTAATTCATATTCTTGTGTTATTTGTCTCTATATTTTGTAATACTGGTGGCATTTTACGTAATATAGTTCAATTATAGTGAAGTGGATGCGAAATAACACCACGAAGCATAAATTCTGAAATGCCATAAAATCTCTCTGGAAAGTTCTAACAAGGCCACCATATTGTTAGAATTATGAAATTATTACATGAAACTAGTAACTATTGTCGACAAAGGCAACAATAATCTAGAACAGTGGTCACCAAACTTTTTGTTTCATAGACCGCTTACAAATTTTCACTGCATTAGGTAAACTCACTATCTTTTGAATGGCTATGAAAGCGAATTGCTCGCTAAATGAATTCCAATTTCTAATTGAATTAACTAAGAAAATTCATAATTATTCAACGCTTTTATTCAAATTAAATTTCAACATAAGTACTTATAAAAGAATTTTAAATTCAACCCATCATCGATCAAGAATTTGAAGGTGGTAGAGCCACGCTGCTACAGTACTTACATTACTAGTTTCAGCATGAATGGGTCGGCTCGCCCGGGGTAGTACATCCTCTCACAGAACACCGACATGCAGTAACAGTGCTTACAAAATTCATAATTATTCAACGCTTTTATTCAAATTAAATTTCAACATAAGTACTTATAAAAGAATTTTAAATTCAACCCATCATCGATCAAGAATTTGAAGGTGGTAGAGCCACGCTGCTACAGTACTTACATTACTAGTTTCAGCATGAATGGGTCGGCTCGCCCGGGGTAGTACATCCTCTCACAGAACACCGACATGTTCCCCTTCCCTTCCCCTTTGTCCTTTCCCTCCCCCTCCCCCATACACAGGCTGGCAACGCACTTGCGACTCCCCTGGTGTTGCTAGTGTCTATGGACGGTGGTGATCACTTAACATCAGGTGACCCACATGCTCGTTTACCGCCTATTGACATAAAAAAAAATCTCCTGATTGACATCCGTCATACATCCATATGTAATCGTGAAATTGTCTGAATTTACTTTCATGTCTTGATCAAATTCCATATACATTTATCTTTTAGAAGTACTGACATTCCGATATACACGTATGCATTTGTGAATCATGCAATTTCGATTGTATGATTCACAAATGAATATATGTAAGAATAGTTTAGCTAAGTCAGACGGGACTTGTCAGGTAACAGCCCAAGCCGGGGTGTCCTTGAGCGTGTTACCTAAAAATAAAATCGGCTGAGTGCCTTAAGCGCTCGCCTTAGTAGTCCGGTGAGTTAAGACCTTCCTGGTCAATAGGGTAGTCAGTTCGAGAAAAAAAAATAGAAGTACTGACTTATATCCCTATTGTAAAGAAGTATTATTTAAGTACAACTAGTACAATTTTAATATTTACAACACATAATAAATTGAAATGGTATTAGATAATTTGGTACATAATATACTTACAGTCTCAAAGTTATTAGCCTTAGGCACACCATAGACTCCAATATCGACGAACATCTGCCAATCTTTACTGGTGTTGAGTTTCAACTGTCCCGGGTTATTAAAGATTTTGAACGGACACAGCCAGATTGGATATATCTATAAGTGTGAATTTATACTGTTAAAAAAACATCAGGCCAACCGCCCTTAAAGGAGAAACGTCTACATAATTCCTACTAAATAAAATGTTGACTAGTCACACAATTTTGTATAAATATTAAGAAAATCAATTACCCATTATAGAATTGCAAACACACCTCTTAAAATCAGATCGCAATAACAAAATACGTTACTATACATCTTATCTTATCATATTATATACTAGCCTCTGCCCGCGACTTCGTTCGCGTGGAATAGTTACTTTGGGCTAACGCTAACACGCAAAAAGAAAAAAACCCCGATAGTCTTCATTGCTGCTCCGCTCCTATTAGTCGCAGTGTGGTCAAATATAGTCTCTAGCCTTCCTCGATAAATGAGCTATCTAACACTGAAAGAATTTATCGTACTAATAGTTCCTGAGAGTAGCGCGTTCAACCAAACAAACTATTCAGCTTTATAATATTAGTATAGAAAATATAGATATTTATACAAAACTAGCCTCTGCCCACGACTTCGTTTGCGTGGAATAGTTACTTAGGGCTAACGCTAACACGCAGCGGAAGCTCTCAAGAGGACATAATAGCCCGATTTTAAAACATTATTCATTAGTGCTCCGCTCCTATTGGTCAAAACGTGATGATATATAGCCAGCCTATAACCTTTCTGGATAAATGAGCTATATAACACTAAAAGAGGGGTGGTGTAAGGGGTATCGAATAACATCGAAGACTTGAGACATCCAAGCCAACCTCACCTGCACGTGGTGCACCCTGCTGAATAACGGACGAGGCAATGGCGAAAGCGGGGTGGTAGGGTTTTACAGCCCGACTGGGTCGCAACCACCATGTATATGGCGAAAAAGCCCGTCATAGTGATTCGCTTCTGCGGGTCGCGTTTCGGGATCAGCCTGTGCATATCCAGCCTCGCAGGCCGGCATGACAGTGGCGACCGGCGATGGATACTGTGTCACTCGGTGGTCGCCATTGTTTTTGGATTGTACTGTGCTTACCATCAGGCACAGTGCAGTCATTTTGTCGTGCTACAATAAAAAAAAAAAAAAATAATTTTTCAAATCGGACCAGTAGTTCACGAGATTACCCCCTACAACGTCACAAGCTCACAAACTTTACCTCTTTATAATATTATAGTATATCATTACATCGTATAAAACAAAGTCCCCTACCGCGTCTGTCTGTTCGCGATAAACTCAAAAACTATTGAAGGGATCTTTATTTCACCAGTGGATAAAGTGATGCATAAGGAACGTTTTGGTATATCATTTGTCCAGGATTTTCTTATAATCAGAGCGGGACATCGGCCGGGCCCGCTTGTATAGTATATAGTATAGATTTTATGAACACTTATAAAAACTAATATTTTAGACATTGCTGAAAATTCTAAACATATGTTGCGTATTACCAGCTGCTATAAACTGTAATTTAAAAAGTATTTGCTGTAGAGTTGACATCATTTTCAGATCGCACAAAAGATTTATGTGACTTCAGTTAATCGCACCTCCCTTTTATGAAAACTAAATAGGATACGATACGGTATTTGGGTCTACTAGCTACGTTCATGATGTAGCGGTTAATACAAGAAGTGGATGTATTAAAAGCCGACTAACTGTATGGGTTAGAGCTCGTAAAAATATATAAAAATTAGAGTCTAACCTCAAACTCTTCATGGAAGAAATCGATAGCCTTTTCCAAATGCTCGATTGGAATGAGCATGTCTTGTATGATATGCCTTTTATTGTAGAGGTTGGAAATCGCCTCCGGCTGTGTAAGCTTTAGCAGCGACACTTCTGGCGGCATCAGCCATCCGAACAAGTAGCGGAAGATGAAGTTATTGCCGAATGAAATGATGTCCTAAGAAATACAATATTAGCTTTTATGTCTTTTCTGTATGATTATCTAACAATATCTGGGTAAGATCACGTCAAGCGGAACCTCTATTTTCCACTTGGAGTTTAAATATACCTATCTCATTGTGAAGTAGTCACTACCAATAAAGAATTAAATGACGAAACTGGTTTTTAAAATCTTCATTTTTGTAACATTTTTTTTTTACATGACAAATTAAGGACTTTTAGCTATCGCACTGACTACGCTATTGACCTGGCAAGGTCTTCACAGCTTCACCGGACTACATCATCGTTACACCATTTACTATTACAAATGTTATAATGGAATTTTCAGCATTTATTTATTATATTATACCTTGATTAGATGGTTAAATCATTTTTTTTTAAGTCCTTAAAGTTTAATTGTAAAAACTACTGCAAAACTAAAAATTTTAAAAATCGTTATTACGGTTCTTTGACTACTTTATGATTAAAAATAATTATAATTAAACTCCATGATCAAGAGAAATCCACTTGAAATGACCTTCTTAAAAATTGTGAGCACTTACATTAATTAAAGAATGGATATAGCGGATAGTAAAACATGATCGCGACTGGAGACACATGATAACTATAATGCCTATTATAGTGCCTCGTTTCTGAACGCCTTGATCGTAGATCAGCCAGGCATTTACAGGCACTGTGTCATTTATCATTATGTAATTATCGTCGTATTTACCGTCGGGTACATAGCAATCGTATTGCCAATATGTTAAAAAAAATTAATGTGTGTAACCGTCACACGCGATTGAAGTAAAACTTCTTTGGCGTTATAACAGTAGCTGATAGATGGCACTACAAATAATGAAACTTTGATTTAATTTGTTACTTACTTACATTGAAAGCAGATGGCAGCACGGTCGCACGCCCATTTATACATAATTAATTTTATTGTATGATTTTTATTATTATTCAATTAATTTTTTTTTTCAAAGATTATTTGATTGATTTGTTTATAAACTATTTATTGACAAAATCAAAAGTATTTAAAAACCGGATGGTACAGAAACGCGAGGCCATATTGCTGTAACGGACTTCCGTTTCATTGTCGTCCAGTTACCTCCTATTCGCGCCTAAAGAAGTTTTACTTTAAACAATGTTTGTACGTCATTGATTTTGCCGTTAGTAAAGCGGTAGGTAATAAGAAACAAGTTTTAGGAATAATCGCAATAGAAGGAATTGATATTAAACGTGTTCATATATGTAGGAGCACGTTAAACAAATGTATCGGGATTTAGCATAGATTCATCAGTTCAATTTAAAACAACATAATTCGTCCAAAATAATGCAACCTTTATAAAATGCGATGTACTGTTTTAGAAACTTTTTCGAACTGGTCTATCTACAGAAACCGCTATTTTGACGTTGAAGCAAGTTGTGAGATATTACACAGATAGACGTACGCCAGTGTATGCATGTTTTTTGGACCTATCAAAGGCTTTTGATATGGTAAACTATCAAGCATTATGGAAAAAGTTGCGAAACACTGGAATACCAAATGAAATATCTTTAGTTTTTGAATATTGGTACAGTAATCACATTAATCATATTCGATGGGATGGAACTCTTTCTGAAGCATATAAACTTAAATGTGGGGTAAGACAGGGTGGTCTGACGTCACCAAATTTATTTAATTTGTACATGAATGACCTGATTCTAAAACTGAACAGCATGCATGTAGGGTGCTATATTGATGGTATAAATGTTAATAATATAAATTATGCCGACGACATGGTGCTGTTGAGCCCTTCGATTGGTGGTCTCAGGAAATTGTTACGAGTGTGTGAAACTTATGTTAATTTATATGGTCTTAAATACAATTGTAATAAAAGTCATTATATGCTATTTAATCCTCGCGAGAAAGCTATTACTTGCAATCTACCTGTGAGTCTTAGTGGTAATGCTTTAGAAAGGGTTTCACAAGTTAAATATCTTGGACACTACATCACGGATAATATGAAAGATGACAAGGACATAGAAAGAGAGCGCAGGGCATTGTCGGTGAGAGGGAATATGCTGGTCCGGAGGTTTACACGTTGCACAAGAAGTGTAAAAATAACATTATTTAAAGCCTATTGCCAGAGCTTCTATACCAGCAATCTCTGGACCTCATATACACTGCTTGCATACAATGCATTGCGTATACAGTACAACAATGTCTTTAGAGCATTGTTGGGGTTGCCTCGATATTGTAGTGCATCGGGCATGTTTGCTGAAGCTCGTGTGGATGATTTTTACGCAATCATTCGAAAAAAAGCAAACTCACTGATGGATCGAATGTGTGGCAGCTCAAATAGTGTCTTGAAGATGTTATCAAGTAGATCTGATAGTTTGTTTGTCCACAAATGGACAAATTTGTTAAAAAGTGTGTGCACCTATAACCTTTAACATAGGCTAAGTTTTACTAACAAAAATATGGATGTAATATCTGAATTGAATAAATTATTATTATTATTATTTAAATGTTGGAAATTAAATCTAGTATACGTATTATAATACTGACCTGGACTTCCCAAAACAGACTCCTTGTGTGCCTGTGATAATAGTCTCTCAACGGAATATACTCTATAGCATTCCGCTTACTCTTTAGATGTTTTTCTACTTGTTTGAAAAACCACGGTGCGTGCCACTTGCCTATTGGATTGAGCTGAAATTTTCATTTTTTTTTAATTACGAATATGATTTTTTTTAAGTTATACTTCTCTTGGCGCGTTAGAGAAAAATGATGAGAGTAAATTTTTACGATGAGCGCGCACACCGGCACGAAAAGCCGACACCCTGAAGTTAGCTATAGTTAACATTTTGTTTCTTTGTATTTGTTGTTTGTATTTCTTTGTATTAATTACTTTTTGTCTATTGTTAGTGTCGTTTTTTTCTACAAATGTAGAATAAGGGGAAAGATAAGAATTTTGAAAAGACTTTTATCATGTTACGCCAGAGAAGTATAACTTCTAACGCGTGTACATAAGTACACACTTTTTTTATATTGTCCGTAAATCCTCCATTTATCATTACATCTACTTAATTCTATAAGACCCTGAGAATTCTGTAAGTGGGTCTTAACACTTTAATGTTAGCATCGTTTTGTAAGTATTGATCAGTGACGGAAGTTTACGTTTATAAGGCTATATATAAGGTTTCTTTCAAGTAAACTATAACAATAAAGTCTCTTGTGAAAGTTCCTAGGTAGGTTGTTTTTTTTTTCTTTTATATCATAGGAGGCAAACGAACAGGTGGGTCACCTGAGGTAAGTGATCACCGCCGTCCCTAGACACTTGCAACGCCAATGGAGTCGCAAGTGCATTGCCAGCCTGTGTATGGGGGAAGGCAAAGTGGGAGGGGATAGGTGAGAGGAGGGGGATGGGATGTAGGGATGCAAGCACTGTTATTGTTATGTTATTTCACGTCGGTGTTCTGTGGGTCGGGTGGTAGTACCGGGGGCGAGAGACCCATTCATACTGAAACCAGTAATAGCTTCAGCATGGCTCTACCACCTAGCAAAGGTAGAAAACAATGCGAATTGTGTTATTTCTTAATAAAATATAGGAGGTTTACAATTAATGTTCACTTTTAAAGTCATAACCATTTTGATCTCACATACCTTACCGTCTCTACCAATATTATCTACCATGTCAGCGAGCATAACAACACCAGAATCTTTGGTGTAGACTAATGCTTCGATAAACTGATGAGGATTCGGCTTCGTCGACTCTTGATTAAACCTCTTCGCTAAGTCTGTAAGATTGTTATAAGGGAAATACTGCATTCGCACGTACCTATAAAGGAAAAAGTCCATAAACAATATTATTCTTAATGTTAATGCGATTTATAAAGTTAACTTACTTTTCAGCGGGTACGACTTTAATGACAACTGATGTTAAAAATCCAAGCGTGCCGTATGACCAGGGCACTGCATAAAACAAGTCTGGATTCTCGTCCTGTAATGTAAATTAGATTAATATTAAATTTTAGTTGATTTCCAAGACTTCGTCTGTGTTTTCCTGTGCATGCCACCGCACAGCCTATCACACTTCTCTACGACAAGACGATACACATCGCCAAACACGCGGTGCTTACAAAAGTCATAGTTTCATCTTTCTTTACTAAAATGAAGTCACTTCCGCTGTCTGTTCCCTTAGATCTTTTAAACGATTCAGAAATAGATAGAGTGATTCAAGAGGAAGGTTCATATGTATAATAGATATATATTATAGTACTTGGTTTAATGGTGGTAGAGCCTCGCTGAAACTATTACTGGTTCAAGCATGAGTGGGTCGGCTCACCCGGGGTAGTACCACCCTCTCATAGAAAACCGACGTGAAGTAACAGTGCTTGCATTGTTTCGTTTCGTTCGGTAAGTGAGAGCGCGGAGGCCCAGGTCCCTCCCCACCCCTCTCTCCTCTCCCTCCCCTAACCTTTCCCCCCAAAGGGTGGCAACGCACTTGCGACTCCTCTGGTATTGTTAGTGTCCATGAACGGTGGTGATCACTTAACATCAGGCGACCCACATGTTCGTTTGCTACATATGACATAAAAAAAAATACAGAAAAGCCGTAGAATTCAAAGATTTGTGATGTCGTAACTAACATATTTTTATGCGCTTAAATCGCAAACGCTGGCTAAACCTTACGAGATAAATCAAATTAATGTACTACGGAAATGTATATCTTAAAAAGATCGGTAAAAAAGTTCACGGTGGTATATATATATATCTAAAGGGTAAACCCACAGTAACCATTTTTATCTTTTTACAAAAATAATGATTTGTTATTTACCAAGCTATTTAATACAATACAGTATTATTCCTTATCCAATTAAATACATTACATACGTTGTACATGTTATGTAGATCAAAACTGCCCTTAACAATATTTTATTAAAATGGATATCTACATTACACCCGAGCGAAGCTTGGGCGGGTCGCTAGTAAAATATTAAATAACTTTATATTAAATAAAGATATTGTGATAAGAATCACGTTATAAAATGATGGAAGTCTGCCATTGTGCGCACTTTGCGCAAAAACTACTCGATAACGACCCTTTCTATTTTGTTTTTGGTTCTTAGAAACTCGACTCTTATCTATAAAAATATCAGATACCTTTATTTCATTAACAATTAATAAAGTTCTAAGAAACTAAGTTTTTTATAAGCACGATCAAAAGGCAAAAGGAACTATGTAAGCAATGTTTTTTTCTCAGTACGTAAAGTATATTGATAAGATAAAAAATATATAGGCGAAGTGTTAGGTACCAGCTAGTTGAAATGAAAGTCACGACATTTATTGCTAAATATATAAAAAACGAGGTCTATAAATTTTACTCACCTTGCTACAGGTGACAACTGATCCATCTGCTAGCACCAGCTCGTATTGTAAGCAAATGTGCTGGAATAAACCATGGACGTGCGAGGAAGACTCCACCCCGGTTCCCATTACCAATCCTCCGACAGTCAGCTGATCTAGCTCTGGGACCACAGCTAGAGCTAATCCGAGAGATTTGAGGGTGCGAGAGAGTAATCCCATTGTTACTAGCGGCTCACAGCGTACAGTCTGTAGAGTTAATATATAAGGATTTGTGACAGGTATAATAATGATTATAATCTTCGCCTACGCAGGGTTAATAGTCTACTAGAATTGTTCTCTGTTAATATGCTGGTACCATCGTCTAGTTAAACTTGCTTAAACTTCATTGAAACCCGTCAATTTAAGAAAGATATTATTTAGAGAGGGTCCGTGAGGAGGAACCTCTAAGTGACCCTGTCCGCCAACGGAGGACCGGCAGGAGGAGGCGGCAGTTTGTCCGCCTTCCCCCACCGTAACCGGACTAGGGAAGATGAGTTGGTTGCCCATCTTCCCATTTCACAGGTCCGGCGGACGGAGGAGACAGTCGATGTGTACACGGCTGTCTCCTAACAAGACGAGGTCCGGCAGCGGTGGTTTTGCCGCTGGGTCAACCGCTGGGGCGACACGGTGTAGTCTATAGAGATCTCGTATCGCCCCAACTATAGCGGAAGGCGTACACCGTGGCGTTTTAATCCGTGCGAGGGTGACGTATCCATAAGAGATCTTCTCATGTAAAAAAAAAGAAAGACATTAAATAATCTACTTCTGTACCGAATTCGGTTTCTCGAATGTCGCCATACATTTTAGATATCATATAGACAATCACTTGTTAACCTTTTTAATCGTCTATTAATTCATCCGTGATTTGTAGTACAATGTTATAACCAAATGCCAGTGTTAATTCAAAATTAATGAATTACCCATACTTATTTTGATTTTATCATGAAGTATTGGATTAAACTTGTAAGGTAATCATCTTTAAAAAAATATGTGTGAAGATCACGCGCATTAGAAGTGAAACCTTGAAAAAATGATAAATTATTCATATAGACGATACACGTGAACAATACAACAATCTGGTTATGACGCCCGAGGCTCGTAATACAAAAGAGAACACACACACGTGTACAACGCTCGTACCAGAACAAATTTTAGTTAGTGCAATATATAATCAGGAAATCGCGAACGTAAGAAACGCTGTACAATGTGTTTTATCTCATTCACTCGCACGTTAAATTTCATAGATGTACATATTAGTCTCTTTATAATATCGCTCTTTTTTATTCGTCGAATTTCAATTCATAAAGGAGCTAAAGAAAAGATATTAACGAAAAAAAACTACAAAACCACTCTTTTCTTTTTTCTAACATCATATATCATCATCAGCCTGTAAGAGACCCACTGCAGGGCCATAGGCCTCTTCCCGAAGGAAGGTATAATAGGTAAGGGCGTAATCACCACGCCAGCCCACGACGTATTGGCGATTTGAAACTCGGAGAAATTCACTATTCTATATTTTTCCTACATACAGTAGTACAAGAACATTTCTCAGGTTCAGGTTCCCTCACGATGTTTTCCTTCACCGTCAGCCGATAGTGTTACCAATTAATAACGTCATATATAAATGTGATATAACCTATGCCGCTCCAAAAATATGTACATTAACACATACCTAACGTCATATATTAACAACATCCATGCTGCTTAAGTTTTATATACATATACTAGCTGACCCGTGCAACTTCGTCTGCACCAAATAGGTTATTACCGGTTCCAATTTTAATTCCAAACGCTAAAAATCTTAAAACCCGATTGTAGCGTAACTTTTCGGGTCCAATTGTGACTCGAAACTATACTATATATATTGGCAAGAAATGTCTTCCCGATATCCACTGGGTTGCTCCTTTGACCCTCACCTCCACGGCCCATTTACTATATAATATATATTTACCTAAATAAAACGTAACCTAATATACCTTTCTAACAACGAAATAATTTTCAAAACAATTGATCAGTTATCGAGTGGGGATAAAAAATTATTAATCACTAAAATGACTATTAAACTATTAAACCCCTATGGTTGGTGTTAGAATGGTGAAAATTTAGGGTTGTATGTATTTTTTAATGCCTCATTATAACAAAATAAAATTAAAAAAATTTGTTAAAAAGATAAAAAAATAAATGTTAGGGGTGGACAACCCTTATTACTTAGGGGTATGAAAAATAGATAGTATCGGACCTACGGAATATGCATATAAAATTTCATAAAAATCGGTCAAACCGTTTCAGAGGAGTACGGTAACTAACATTGTGATACGAAAATATTATATATAAGATACAAAAATACTAGTATTCCGTTAACCACACGATAATCTGATATTATAATAATTTAAATCATAATTGTCTTATAATCCAACATGTGAAGCAATTTAATACCATATTGGTAGCATCCACTTCTAATACATCGACGAGGTTGACATTGATATTGGTAGATGTTTTCTTGTAAATGCCATGTCGAAACGACATCGTCTGCCATGTTGGTCGAGCGGTACACAATTGAGTCTTGCGGTCGCCTGATAGCCAAGCCTTTACCTGCAGAATGTAAATTCATTTGTTTTCATATATAACCAATGCAGCTAAGAATAGGTAAGTTACAAAGGTTATTGAATATATATATACGTATTAAATACTTGGTTTAAAAAAAGTTTCCTAATAATTGCACCACGCTCTCTCGACGCAAGTTCGCGTTATCCTTTTTCACAAGTCTAACCTAACGTAAGCAAAGCGACACAAAAGAACAAGATGGCGAACATTCAGCGACCGCGGTGCATTTAATGTGAGACCCTTTTAAAGCCAGGGTTCGATACGTATTTAGCTTTTTTATGATAACACCGTATGTTTAAGATAAATTTAAGTCGAACGTGTAAACATGGTCCAACTTTAAACGCAATTTCCAAAGAAATTGAAGTTTTAGTTACTTCTTTTTTTTATTTCAGGTGCGAAAAGGATAATCAACACGTAGTATAAATAACTTGTAAACATAAAATTTACTCACTTATTTTTCATTATATGTAGGTAAAGCAAGTATAACTGAATTTGCAAAGAGTAGTTTCAAATCACCCTTTAAGCATTATACTGATTTATAAATCGGTCTATTCGAATACCGGTTTAATCTATTTGTAATCATTATTGGAGTCATAGTACATTTTATTAAAATATTAATTGGCTAGCTACTGCCCGCGACATCGTTCGCGTGGAATAGTTATTTTGGACTAAAGCTCGGGCGCAGTGGAAGCTCTCAAATGAACAAAAAACGATTTTGAAACATTCTTAATTGGCGCTCCGCCCCCACTGATCTTAGCGTGATGATATATAGCCAATAGCTTTCCTCGATAATTGAATTATCTAACACTGAAGGATTTTTTTTTATCGGACCAGTAATTCCTGAGATTAGCGCGTTCAACCAAATTAGTTAAAGATTACTACTCTTCTCTCGTATTTAACTCGAGCCGTCATTCAAATTACATTAACTTTTTTTTTACTTGATTTTTGGCAACCAATCTTTTAGATTATTACTGCCATTGTCGAGTAGTTAATAGTGTTACAAGTTCTTCCATTCCACTTTTGGCAACCAATCTTCTAGTAGACTATTACTGCCATTGTCAAGTGAGCATCGACATTACAAGTTTCTTGATATAACTTCAATGAAAAGTTCTTCTTTCATTCCACTTTTGGCAACCAATCTTCTAGTAGACTATTACTGCCATTGTCAAGTGAGCATCGACATTACAAGTTTCTTGATATAACTTCAATGAAAAGTTCTTCTTTCATTCCACTTTTGGCAACCAATCTTCTAGTAGACTATTACTGCCATTGTCAAGTGAGCATCGACATTACAAGTTTCTTGATATAACTTCAATGAAAAGTTCTTCTTTCATTCCACTTTTGGCAACCAATCTTCTAGTAGACTATTACTGCCATTGTCAAGTGAGCATCGACATTACAAGTTTCTTGATATAACTTCAATGAAAAGTTCTTCTTTCATTCCACTTTTGGCAACCAATCTTCTAGTAGACTATTACTGCCATTGTCAAGTGAGCATCGACATTACAAGTTTCTTGATATAACTTCAATGAAAAGTTCTTCTTTCATTCCACTTTTGGCAACCAATCTTCTAGTAGACTATTACTGCCATTGTCAAGTGAGCATCGACATTACAAGTTTCTTGATATAACTTCAATGAAAAGTTCTTCTTTCATTCCACTTTTGGCAACCAATCTTCTAGTAGACTATTACTGCCATTGTCAAGTGAGCATCGACATTACAAGTTTCTTGATATAACTTCAATGAAAAGTTCTTCTTTCATTCCACTTTTGGCAACCAATCTTCTAGTAGACTATTACTGCCATTGTCAAGTGAGCATCGACATTACAAGTTTCTTGATATAACTTCAATGAAAAGTTCTTCTTTCATTCCACTTTTGGCAACCAATCTTCTAGTAGACTATTACTGCCATTCACTTATGCACAATAAACAAACTATATTACATAAAACACCACCAATTTTACACAATATAGAGTCAAGTAACACAAGATTATGAATAAAAAATAAAATCCACTACATGACAGACCAAGATCCCGCCAAAAACTCCAAATCCCTACAATAACTTATGATAGAGTGGACCGAATTTAATTAAACAAAGACTAAGTTACTCCCGATGATATGGTTTATGATTCATGATCTGAGGTTTTATTATGAATCCAGTGCTTTAGCAGTGATGCGTGTTCATACAAACAGACAGACAGACATTTCTAAAAATGATTGCAATGTATTTTATTACTTATAAATAGACACCTGCAACAAAAAATCGATAAAGTACAGACACGTTAGATTTACATTTTTATTATATGTATAGATAATTAAAGTGCTCCTAAAGGAGGATACTTAGGTGCTCTAGAATAGTGTTTTTCAAAGTGTGGGTCACGACCCCCCAGGGAGTCGTGAAGCCTCTGTAGGGGGGTCACGAAGCTTCTATAGCGGAGTTGCAAAAGGTTGGGAAAGCTAATGCAGTAAAAAAACAATAAAGATTTAAAAGATTTATTTTAAAAAATGTTAACTAACTAAAGGACATAATCATTTGTATTAAATAAATAAAATATAAAAAAAAGCTTAGAAAAACTGTTATGTATTTATCGGAACCCTAATTATGAAAATGACTAAGTATGTTAAATTGAATATTTGTCACAAAATACATGAAAGAAAAATAACGGAAATAACGGTCGCGAAATATTTCTTCATACTAAAGGGGCCGTGCCAAGTAAAATTTTGAAAAACACTGCTGTAAAATAAACTTATTTAGAGAATTAAAAATATATATTTACCTGCCTTTGCACCTCTTGAACTTTCTTCTCGTGTAACTTAGGAGCGCTGTTCAATTTAAACACTACATAGTTTCTGATGATAGACCACACCTTCCACACTGCTGAGAGCGGTAATAGCGCGAATATCACCAGCACCCACCGGTATTCCACTACGATGTACTCCGCTAGTGATTCGGTCGGTATACCCGTCATTGTACCTTCAAAAATACGTATGTCAACAATAACTATTGGTTTTTGACGGGATCTTGGAATGTCGTGTAGTGGTTTTTATGGTTTATTCATATTCTTGTGTTATTTGGCTCTATATATTGTGATATTGGTGTTTTACGTAATATACTTTGGTTATTATGCACATGTGAATTGGGTGGGAAATAATACTAAAGAGCATGGATTCTGACTTGATATATAAACTCCTTGCAGAGTTGTGATAAGACGGCCGCCATCTTTTTAGTTCATCGAACTGATCGCAATATCATTAGCTACTCGACAAAGTAATAACCTACTAGAAGATTGGTTGTCAAAAATAGAATAAAATTAATGAGCTTCAGAGAGCAGAGGGTAATTTTAATCACAAATCTGCCATAATGTTGGCAGTGCTTTATGATCGTAGGGTTTGTGAATGATGGTAGAACTCTTTCTAAACCCGTCTGGTTAACTTCCTCCCCAAATTTGAACATCGGTGTTATTACAAAAAACTTAAATACGTATTGAACCCTGGCTTTTAAAAGGTCTCATATTAAATACACCTCGGTCGCTGAATGTTCGCCATCTTGCTCTTTTGTCTCGCTTTGGTTACGTTAGGTTAGACTTGTGAGCAAGGATAACGCGAACTTGCCTCGGGCGAGCGCAATGCATTTATTAGGAATTTTTTTTAAACCAAGTATTTAATAAGGATTTAACTATTTTGTAATTACACGGCATAAGTAGAACATAACACATTAGTGTGTTTCGTTAGCTGCACTTGAGAACCAGCCCTCCACTAGGTATGATATGTTTACCTTTATATCATATATACTCGTATGTGCTATGTCTTAGACCACATCGACGTCTAACATCAGATGAAATTGGTTGAAACTCGAAAGTGTATGACGTATTGAAAAACTTTAAAAATGATATCATTAGATGCACCATCCTCTTTACCATTCGTTTGACCCTGAATAGTTCTTGTAGGCGATGCGAACACTGCTGATAATCCACGCGAAAATGCTCCCTTTTTTGAACTGACTAACGCTTTTTGCCTGAAAGTTTACTTAATTTGGTTTGGCACCGAGCGCAGAAACCACTTAGTCGAACTAGCAAATTTGAATCACTTTGAAGGGAGGACGCGACGAGTGTATGGGCGCGATAACTACTCAGTCAAAGTGAGATAAATAAAATGCTATAAACCAAAAAAGTAAGATGAACACGCTAGAATCAAATAGATCTACACACACATGAAATCAAGCAATGAAGACAAGTAATAACCATGTAGAAAGATACATTAGAATTTTTGTGTCTACATGCTTAGACCACATCGACGTCTAACATCAGATGAAATTGTGATGAAACTCGAAAGTCTATGAAGTATTGAAAAACTTTAAAAATGATATCATTAGATGCACCATCCTCTTTACCATTCGTTTGAAACTGAATAGTTCTTGTAGGCGATGCGAACAGTGCTGATGATCCACGCGAAAATGCTTCTCTTTTTTGAACTTACTAACACTATTTGCCTAAAAGGACTTGAAAGTTTCATTTGGCTTGGTGACGAGTGCAAAAGGCACTTAGTCGAAATAATTAGCTTGAATCACTGCAGAAGGAGCACGCAACGAGTGTATGGGTCATGGGAGCGATAATTGTCAAAGTGAGATAAATGAAATACTATAAACCAAAAAAGTAAGATGAACACGCTAGAATCAAACACATGAAATCAAGCAATGAAGACAAGTAATAACCATGTAGAAAGATACATTAGATTTTTTGTGTATACATGAGACTTTCTGTAATACCTATATGCACAAATTTAAGGTTATCTGACCACATTAGCGGTAGTCTTTCGAAGGGTTGAAACAACTGCCCGTATATTATCATAGCTGCACATTTAAAAGATTAACGACTTTCCTTTCGGATAATCGGTGTTGGATTATGAAATTTGCGTGTTAGTGTTGAGAGATATCATACAGTGGCTCAATGAACTTGGTACAAATATTGCTAAAGGCTAGTATTTGGTGCTTTTTTAATATCGAGAACCCATCATGAGTACTGCCCGGGGAGTAGTAACAGGGTTATGTGAAACTCCTTACTAAAATTCCCTTCTCTTAAAATTTTCATAATAAAAGATCTGTTACACACTCAACTTAACCGGCGTTGTCATGCCGGGCCCTTTTTTTTTACATGGGGAAATCCCTACGTATTCCCCCCCGAGCCGGGCAGCTGCGGGTGGGATATGTCCGACTTACACGGACTAAAACCCCATGGTGTCTTCTCACACCTATTGGCCGGGGAGCAGGAGGCCCTCTTTACGGCGGCCTCAGATCATTGCTGACCCTGCGCCACCGTGATCGTCGAGCCATCATGTCGGGCCCTGCCCTAAGAAGGAGACAGCCTGGTACATCCAGCCGTCTCTTCATCCACCAGGCCAGTGCAATGGATCATCGCTAAAAAAGTTACTATAAAGTTTGGTTGTGTTAAACCCTCAACGTAACTAAAACTTTAATTGGATAAGGAATAATACTATATTTTGGTAAAGTAGCATTCCAAATAACCAATTATTTTATAATAGTATATAAAAGACACTACAGTGAACATGAAAATGAAAAGGATATTATTATCTTAATAATTCTAAACGCCACAAGAGTATCTCCGATAAGACGTATTAACTAAATATGTATGCGTTATTGATTAGAAATCAACTCGACACAGCTACAAATTTTTATTTGTCTCCGAAGCGACAGTATTATTTACAGAGTTCAATGATTGATAAAATTCATGCACAGGTGTTCAGTCGTGGTCATTGTCGACAACCGTGAACTAGATAAGTTATGGAAGCAAATGATTCAGACTATGTGTTATGTTACTAACTGCAGAAAATCATGTATTCTATTCTACTTCTACGTTTTTTTAACTGTACTGTAGTTTGGGAACATTGTGTCAGTGAATGAATAATCATTATATGGGTACGCGACACAAGAGCAAGAATAAAGTGGGTACTTCATCCCACGGTCTATACAATCATCTAACCTTTCAATGATAATTGTAGGTAATTCTGTTCCACGGAACCAAATTTGTATATCTCGATATATTTGTGTGTCGCCAACAATAGCACTCAGAATAAGCTTATTACTCCTGTATTCAATAGACTGTGTTTAAAAAGATTTAAAATGTCGTAAGGTTTAAATAATTATATTCTTGATTTCAGCTAAAAGATTTGAATGTATATATGTATTTTCAAATAAACATTTTAAGCACTTACTATTGTCTCTCTGATCACAAACTTTACCGTCTTTACGTTCGTATCACTTCATGGTTTGTTGCTCACTACAAATCAAATTCAAAGTTGAGCATAGATGAATTGATAATGATCCTGTGCTACGTATTTCAAACAACATTGCCAAACAAATATCTAACTTACTTCAACGTATTACAGTGTACAATTCAAGTAGCGATAATGATATGTAACACTAATTGAATGATAAATAATACGTGATCTCTTATTAATCCAGCTATCACGATTGGATAAGATAACGTTAAGGTCTAAATTTTTGTGGAATATTGTATACATGGCAGAAAATAGTATAAAATGTGTTAAAATTACTACATAATAAAGTACAAAGACCGTTTTTTCGCATTTATTAACGGAACAAAGAAGTAGGTCCCAATTTTTCTATATGTCTACATATATTTACGTGAACGAGTTACGATGTGAAAAAGACTCAAATTTGAACAATTACTGCACAAAGAACATTTTAATTTTTCCTATTTATTTGATGAAACTTTAATATCTTGACACAGAATTTTATTTTGTAATCTATATTAGATAATAATATTATAATGAGGTAAAGCTTGTGAATTTGTGACATTGTAGGGGGTACTCTCGGGAACTACTGGTCCAATTTGAAAGATTATTTCAGTGTCATATAGCTCATTTATCGAGGAAGGTTATAGGCTATATATTATTACGCTAAGACCAATAGGAGCGGAGGATTAATGAAGAATCTTTCAAAATCGGGGTTTTTCCTCTTCCGCTGCGTGTTAGCGTTAGCCAAAACTAACTATTCCACGCGGACGAAGACGCGGGCAGAGGCTAGTTATTCATAACGTAAATAAGGTTTGAAATGTGTAGTTAATGGATGCCTTCATTAAACTCATCTATTGAAATATTATTTCATTTTTCTATTTTGTATATCAGTTTACTGTATAATTTTATATAATTTATTTTAACCGAAAATCGTAGTGTTTAATTATCTGTTAACTTCAGTGTCATCATATAAGGTTATAATGCACTATAATACAACCAAATATATGTACTATTTTTATTGGTACAAGTCAAATTCGTATCATAGAATGAAAGCCCTTATTTGTTCAAATGTTTATTATTATTTCTAAGATATATTCACAGGAATATACATCTTTTGGTACGAATAAAAAAATGAATTGATAACTCGTGAAAAGTATGTAACCAGTGTGTATTATTAACAATTTATAAGTAAACTGTATATTATATTTAGTAAGGGATGTAATAAATAAGTACATCAACAAACCAAGATATTTATTTTATAATACATAAGTAATAAAAATATAGCTTATTATTTTAAACAGAAAACCATTGAACCTATAAATTGTTTTATACAGCCTTCAATTCAGGCCAATTTATGTCTAATACTTAGTCAATGAAATCAAATGACTGTATTTAGTAAATATTATAAGTTAAATATACTCGAACCAATTACGCGAATACTAACTAACTTGAGACATCACTACGCAGCTAAGATTAAATCACACCAAAAGCGGAACGCCTTAAAATTCTTTATCTTGACGTTTGTATAATACGTTATTTATTAAAAATTGTTATTACTCACTAGATGGCGCTTATATGTGGTATTCAAATAACCCTAGAAAATTGGTAATCTGCAGATACTTATTGTGATATCATCGAAATTGTGTACTATAGGACTGATATTTCACTCTTCAAGGTATTATATTTTATGTCAGTTAATTTTGTTGTTAATGACCATACGTTTAGAGCATACAGTGTATGATTGAAGGATCCAAGGTCGTAGCGATATTTTCCTAAGTATATATTTACATTTTTATTTTTGAATTCGGTTTGATTTTACTCTCGACAGAAGTCAGTTGAATCCGGTCAAAAATTCGGTAACGCATAGACCAAAAGTTATTGACGTCTCAGTATGAATCAATAGCGTTTTGATAGAGAGAATGGTTTCTAGAATATTTCGATACGGTAATAGGTAATTCCTACTCATCTCTAAGATAATCGAAAATATGTATATCTACGTTAGAGGTCAAGAGGGCAAAACAAAATTATAAATTCAGCGTGTTTCATGTGATATTAAAGTAGGTAAATATAATTGTATATTAAAATTATTAATTCGAGGAAATGACTTAAAATTCGTTCAGTATCAAACAATCTGGAGCTATTTTAAGTTTTCTTTACTTCTCCTTGAGACTAAAATAAATAATATATGAAACATTGGTGTGAAAAATCGAGTGAATTATACTCTTTGAAAACAACAGTGCGTATGTAACACTATTGTTATTTAACTGAAGCAATAATTGTATACTATTATTACTTGCGATTTGCATATCCAGTTATTATTATATAAAACCGTATAATTATTTAAACTAAAAAGTCAACAAACATATTAAATAAATAATAATGTGTACTCCTTGTAATTATATAATAATCTTACATTATGGTTATTATTTATAGACTGGACAGATGTATAATTTTTGCGGCCAGATTTCCATTACCAATACGGGCGAGTAGGTCCTTAACTAGACTGCCAAATTTATAATAATGAATGATATTTTACCATAACTCGATATCACTTTTGGGGTAAGCTGAAATATATATTATTGCATAAGACGCGGGCAGAGGCTAGTTATTCATAACGTAAATAAGGTTTGAAATGTGTAGTTAATGGATGCCTTCATTAAACTCATCTATTGAAATATTATTTCATTTTTCTATTTGGTATATCAGTTTACTGTATAATTTTATATAATTTATTTTATCCGAAAATCGTAGTGTTTAATTATCTGTTAACTTCAGTGTCATCATATAAGGTTATAATGCACTATAATACAACCAAATATATGTACTATTTTTATTGGTACAAGTCAAATTCGTATCATAGAATGAAAGCCCTTATTTGTTCAAATGTTTATTATTATTTCTAAGATATATTCACATGAATATACATCTTCTGGTACGAATAAAAAAATGAATTGATAACTCGTGAAAAGTATGTAACCAGTGTGTATTATTAACAATTTATAAGTAAACTGTATATTATATTTAGTAAGGGATGTAATAAATAAGTACATCAACAAACCAAGATATTTATTTTATAATACATAAGTAATAAAAATATAGCTTATTATTTTAAACAGAAAACCATTGAACCTATAAATTGTTTTATACAGCCTTCAATTAAATAATTGTCCAAGAATTCATAACTTAGATTTAACTTTCCCGCCCTCATGCGATACAGGTATTATCGTATCTTGTTCCAAAGACCTTGGTACAGTTATCATCAATATTCCATCATGGGTTAACTTTGAGATAACATTTTCTAACTGACACCCAACAGGTAATTTATACTTCCGCTTAAACTGTCTTGATACAAAACCATATTCATCTTGTTTCTCCTCGTGCTTTCCTTCAACAATTATGGTCCCATTGGCTATTTTCACTTTTATTTCATCAGGAGCAAAGTCCTTTACAGCTAAATTAATAACATATTTATCGTATTCCGTTTTAACCGTGTTCTCTTCCCGCCAAGGATAATTTTCAAGCCAATCAATTGATCTGAGAGTGATTTCGTCTCCAAAGTTTAATGGTTTGATCAACTGTAGCATTTCGATTAATTCTAGAATATGATAATGTCGTGATTGTGTATTTACGTTGTATTTACCACAGTATATGTAAAACATATGATAACATTTACATAACAAATGATAAGCTAGTGACGCGCGACACATCAGTTTAGGTTATTTCCACATTTCGGAAATGTTCATTTGACTCGATTTTAAGAATTTCTATAGTCACCTTACCAATTTTACCATGCTTCTTATGTGCTAGTACTGTAAAGTTAACCAATTTAACATGCATTGTACACTTTTTTTTTGTATGAATAATCATCTTATGATTTATTAATTATCTTTAAATTAAGGATTTACTTGTAGACTTAGATTTGAGTTCAGGCCAATTTATGTCTAATACTTAGTCAATGAAATCAAATGACTGTATTTAGTAAATATTATAAGTTAAATATACTCGAACCAATTACGCGAATACTAACTAACTTGAGACATCACTACGCAGCTAAGATTAAATCACACCAAAAGCGGAACGACTTAAAATTCTTTATCTTGACGTTTGTATAATACGTTATTTATTAAAAATTGTTATTACTCACTAGATGGCGCTTATATGTGGTATTCAAATAACCCTAGAAAATTGGTAATCTGCAGATACTTATTGTGATATCATCGAAATTGTGTACTATAGGACTGATATTTCACTCTTCAAGGTATTATATTTTATGTCAGTTAATTTTGTTGTTAATGACCATACGTTTAGAGCATACAGTGTATGATTGAAGGATCCAAGGTCGTAGCGATATTTTCCTAAGTATATATTTACATTTTTATTTTTGAATTCGGTTTGATTTTACTCTCGACAGAAGTCAGTTGAATCTGGTCAAAAATTCCGTAACGCATAGGCCAAAAGTTATTGACTTATCAGTATGAACCAATAGCGTTTTAGTAGAGAAAATGGTTTCTAGAATATTTCGATACGGTAATACTCATCTCTAAGATAAACGAAAATATGTATATCTACGTTAGAGGTCAAGAGGACAAAACAAAATCATAAATTCAATATGTTTCATGTGATATTAAAGTAGGTAAATATAAATATATATTAAAATTATTCATTCGAGGAAATTACTTAAAATTCTTTCAGTCACAAACCCAACGATCTCGAGTTGTATGTTTTCTTTACTTCTCCTTGAGACCAAAATAAAAAAAATATATGAAACATCGGTGTGAAAAATCGAGTGAATTACTCTTTGCATGTCCAGTTATTATTATATCAAACCGTATAATTATTTAGAATAAAAAGTCAACATACATCAAATAACTAATAATGTGTACTCCTTATATAATAATCTTATATTATCAGATGTACAATTTTTGCGACCAGATTTCCATTACCAATACGGACGAGTAGGTCCCTAACTAGACTGCCCCTAAATTTATAATAATGAATGATAATTTATCATAACTCGATAGCGCTTTTGGGGTAAGCTGAAATATATATTATTCGTATTCCTGTTACTTGGATATCTTTATAGTTTTCCGTTTGGTGTAGCGTTTTTGATTTCTCTCAAATTAACTCAGCAATACTGTACTCAAATAATTTTATAGGTTAATTTGATGTTTGGGTTTTATAGTAATTTTCTTTGCTGTTGAGAGTGTGTAACTTATCAAACAAAATGTATTGTCAATTTACCAGAGTGCTCAATGTTTCATCACATTTTTAAATGTACATACGAATATATAATACACTCAATATTATTACAGTGAATTTGAATTCTAATGTTACAGTGATTTCGAAACCACTTTTGATATTGTATTATAATTGTACATTAAATATTCAAACATGTTATTGTTTATCTATTTATAAATAGGCCAAGACAAAACAGTTAAGTAGATCTTCCTCCTTTGTCTCGGAACCGATTTTCTTTATTATTATTTTTTACTAGCGGGCCCGGCAGACGTTGTCCCGCCCTGATTATAAACAAATCCTTGACTAATATAACAAAACGTTCCTCATGAAACACTTTATCCACCGGTGAAAACTGCTTGAAAATCAGTTCAGTAGTTTTTGAGTTTATCGCGAACAGACAGACAGACAGACGCGGTAGGGGACTTTTCTTTATACTATGTAATGATATCAACGAGCTTTGGTGACCTCAAGAAAAGAATTTGGAAAAGTTCTATTTTTTTTTCTTTAATATTTAAACTTGAAAAAGGAATTATGGTTGATTTTCGATCACTAATTTTATAACATGGGTACCATATTATGGCGCAATAAAGTGTACGTATATATTAGCTGCTTTTATACAACGCGCTCTTTACGTCTTCATGCGCGCTAAAACTCTTTCAAGGGAGGAGGAGCGTGCGTGTAAACACAGACTATAATAACGTCTTGTATAGCATACACGCTTTCCCGCGTTAAATCCTGCACACTCCAATCGCGAATAGAAGACCGAGTCGCGTAAAGGCAGCTATCGGCATAAAATACGCTCGTTAAACGGTAAAGAGGCTATTATTCCATAATGTAACGGTTTTCAATGTCTTTTTGTTAGTAAAATATGGCTATATTTTTGATTTACAGTTAAATTAACCAAAGAAAATGACAAACAATAAGATAGCAATCGTGACAGGAGCTAATAAAGGACTTGGTTTAGCGTTAGTTGAAGGACTCTGTAAACAATTTCAAGGAACAGTATACCTAACGTCAAGAGATGAAAAAAGAGGACAGATTGCTTGTGAAGTACTTAGAAAAAAAGGATTGAACCCAACTTACCACCAATTAGATGTTACTGATCCCGATAGTATAAAAATATTTGCGGCACACATAAGAGATAAAGAAATTCAGATACTAATAAATAACGCGGGAATACTCTTTCTAAAAGACTCGAAAGAACCAAAGATGTATCAAGCAGAACAGACGATTCTCGTAAATTTTTTCGCATTAGTTGATTTTTGTGAATCTATGTTACCTTTTATAAAACAGGGTGGCAGAATCGTTAACATAACAAGTTCGTCTGGGCACCTATCGAGAATACCATCGGAGGAATTACGGAGAAAATTTAGTGATCGACATTTGTCTATGGATGATTTAAAATCTTTAATGACCAGGTATATTGAAGCTGTAAAGAGAAACGAGGATTTGAATGAAGGTTGGGGAGATTCTCCCTACGTCATCTCAAAAGTTGGAGTGAATGCATACACATTTTTATTACATAGGAGATTGGCATCTGAAGGTATGTTTACATGAATATGACCATATAATATGAGTTCATTTGTAATTCTATATGCGGATTATCACGTAACGCGTTTATAGAGACATTACATAGTATTTTGTGAAGAGTAAGAGTAACAGATCGTCACGACACGGCATGTTCGTCTTAGATATCGCAAGAGAATATCCACAAATGTAGGCACTGTTTTAAAATCAAAGGAGCTTATAGCTTAATTTTGTGTTGTTGTTTATGGTATGAAGCAGTTAGCAAACATCTTCGATACCAATAATAACTAGATATCGGGTCGGCGCGAAAAATACGTCTAGGTAAATAACAGCTTACTTGAAACGAGAGCTTTTAGCTACACATAAGTATATATTTATGCGGACTGGATTTAGCTTCGATTTTATACGTGACCCTTTATCTAGTTATTATTGATCGAAGGCAAACATTCAAGCCACCTTAGGTTAATTCGTTACTAACAGCTTGAGGAAACTGATATAACGTACTCTGTGGAAACTGATTTGGGACCGCTGGTATATATGCGCGTGTCGTATCGCAAATCACACGATTTTTACTACACATAAGCAAAACAAAATAAGTCGATGTTTGTAGAAAAAAGTCGATTAGACAATATTTCTACCCGTGACCAGTAATTACCTGAAAATATCCCCAAAACGTTTTAAAATATCTAAATAACATTTGGAAATTATGTAATATTAATTTATTAAACCAATACAATCTTGATATAGACGTCAACTCACTATATGTCTGTATATGATGCGTACTCAAACAGAAAATGTACAAACCATCGACAATTTCTTTTTTCTTTAAAGCAGCAACACCAAATTGATATTCGTTCGAATAAAATATTTACTACTATGTTACAGTATTTTGATTAGTTAAACTCACCTGAGATTATAAGAAAAAATATATGCCCTTTATATTTCAATTTCTATGAAATGGATGTTATGCTATTTTTTAAATACTTTAAGCTATATTAACTGATACCTGCTATATTAACTTCGTCTGTATCATTAATTATTTTCACAATATATATTATACTAGTTTATACACGACGATGAAAACGCTTTTTCAAAATTATATTAAAGAAATGTAAAATTCTGAGAAAATGTAGAATGACAGAAGTGCTCTTCCAAAAATATTTGTAAGTACGACATGCACGCCACCTATTGTAACATGTAATTCGCTATGTAAATATTAAAAGAATTAAAGAAATGTAAAATTCTGAGAAAATGTAGAGTGACAGATGTGCTCTTTCAAAAACAAGTACGACATGCACGCCACCTATTGTAACATGTAATTAGATAAATTAGATATATAAAAGTGTGTGGTATAGGATTTACCATCAGCAACATAGTTTGAACTTAAACCCACTATATAAATCCCGAAGTGAGCACTAAGTAAGTAGTAATGAAAAGCATTTCGAATGTTCTACTACAGACAAAGTCGCGGGTAACAGCTAGTCTAAAATAAAATAGTCTAAGTAACTCCTTTTAAGGCCACCTTTCTACCAGTGAAAATCCCTTGAAAAGAGATTTAAGCGTTTTAGACATTGCTCTGCGGACGATGTCGCGGATAGCAGCTAGTCTTTAAATAACTTAAATTACTTCTTATAAGATCAGCTATCTGCCAGTGAAAGTCCCGTGAAAATTGGTGCAACCTCTTTGTATATAGCACGGCGGACGAAGCCGCGAATAACAGGGAGTCTACAATAAAATACTCTAAATTCCTTTTTATAATGTAAGCTATCTGTCAGTGAAAGTCCGGCCGAGAAAACCAATTCAACTGTTTTAGAGATAGCACTACGGACGAAGCCGCAGCTAACAGCTAGTCTAAATTACAATGGCCTATGTCACCCGCTGTAATTTCAGCAATCTGCCAAGGACATTCCCGTCAAAATCGGTTCAGCCGTTTCGGAGATTACCCGGAACAGACAGACAGAGAGACCGATTCTTTCATATCCAATCAAAAAAAGTTGTATTCTTGATATTACATACAGACACTTAAAACATATAGGCACCATAGATATAATAATATAAGCACGTTATAATGGTGTCAAATAAAAGAATGTCTAAGATTTAAAAATAAAAAAAATACAGTGTATAATCAGATGTTAATCGGGTAGTTTTTGAATGATGCGCGCATAACGGCAAATTTCTCATTTTATTATATAGATAACAGAACTTCAATTTCGTTTATTCAGGTATTATAATAAACTGCGTGCATCCCGGTTACGTGATCACAGATATGACGAAAGGCGCTGGAAACATGACCCCAGAAGAATCAGCAAAGGTCCCACTGCACTGGGCAATTGAACCAGAAGGTGAAGGACTTTACGTGTGGCACAACGGGGACATCGTATCATGGGATGGACCCGACCCGCGTGGTTATATCGACGGAAAGAAAGTATAATGTATTTCGTAGTTGTAAATGTTAATATAAAACGATTTGATATTTCATGTTTGTTTTTTTTCTTAAGGTGTCTTAATTAAGCCACAGTTACAAAAGTATAATAAATGATATCAAATATCACTAGATCATTTCCGTTTGATTAATGCTCTTTATTCCACCGTTTTGCATCCGAGTAGAATTCCAACTCAAATAATAGGTTTTACAAATTTCCCCACAATCATTATATATGCATTTTTGATAACTTGTATATTATATACTTTATAATATTGTTAGAAAATACCTTATACAGCACACCATGATGAAATCACGACGACATTCTTCAACAAAAAACTTGGGTTCATCAAGACTTTGAACCAACAGCTCACTGTACATGTAGAATATTGTAATTGTTGAGTAAATTTTACAAATATGAGACATGATAATGTTACTGATATTTGTAACCAATGGTCTATCAAAAGGGTCGGACTGCAAAAGCTTTTTTTTTGGGTTTATTCAATCACATTTTTAATTAAGAGTGTTTCTAAAACTTTACATAATACTTTTACTCCTCGATATTGACTCGACCACTATACAATTAAACGAATCTATTGTCTTATATGGAATTTTAGGCGTGATCTTAGTGTTTCACGTAATTTATTTCTTATCATTTTCATTCAATGTATTTTTGGTGCATTTTGGCAGTAAAATCGACCCGTATGCCGTCACGGCAAAGGGTATGACATTCTCTTATGCCATCATGCCCCTCTTGCGCCACCATTGTGTATGCGCGTGCTTCGTTGCTTCTCTCTGTGAGTTGCATACTTCTATCCGGCTATAGTATACTTACATGTTTTAAGTTCTAAATTCTAATATTAACTTCATGTTTTACATCTGCCGGGTGGTCCGTGACGGCCAACTTTTTTTAAACTTGAGTTACTTGACCTGTTATGTAATATCGTTAGCATTTCCCGTAGTTAATATGAATTGGATTTATTTGTTTTAGCGGCATTCATGTGAATTACAAATAATAACATTGATACTGAATTCCGAGTAATATTGAAAACTAGATTCTTACACATGTTTTTTTTTTATTTGAAATATCTATATAGGATCTATAGCGATGCCATGCGCCTCTCTTGCCGCACTGAGCTCACGTACCTATAGTGTATACAGTATGTGTTTCACATCTGCCAGGCGTCCCGTGACAGCTCATTTTTTTTCAAAGTATACTTATTGGTCAAAAATTATATTGAAAGTAGCATTGCGTTAAGCGACTCAATAACTGTGCCATACTGTAACTATTATATATTTTTTTGTTATAAATGTAAAATGATTACTAATCATTTTAATATCCTAATAGTTACGTAAAATGTCATCTCAAATCTATCATGCCGTTTTCGAATTAAATACAGACAAAAGTTTCGGTACTGTTAAAGTCGAAATTATTGATTTGTAGATTCTACAAAATTTATTTTAAAAAAAACGGCGATACAGTCAGGTACTACAAGATTTAATAATATAGATTTATTAATCATTAATTTATTAATAATATCTATTTATTATGTCCTAAAAACATTAGACATTATTCAAATTCGAAATAAAAAAGGTAAACGACTTTGAATGTTGAAAATTACAAATAACGTCTGGGTATATGAATTACGTGATGAAGTTTTCATTAAAAGAATAAATGTTTGATTCTCCTTTTAATATCAATTGTTCTTTCACGGTTTAAAGTCAATAAGATACAATTGGAACATGTTATTGGCATCTCATTTTAATATAGAAAATATAACTTGTCGTAACAAGGACATGATTCAAAAGAAAAATATAAAGTGACGTCTGCAGACACATTTCACGGTGACCCGAGCAATAACAAATTTATTTGATTCCAAGTGACATAATTACAAGGAAGCCTCAGAACCGAGACGAAACTAAAAATAAATAAACCTTTTAAAATAAAACAAATACGTTAATTTATTATACAAATTTGTTATCGTATTTCTCTCGTTAAAATATGCTCCTTCTAATAATACAAAGATTTATCGATCACATAATCCACCGATGGAAAGAAACAATAGTTGAACGGGGGTGTAGGCATCGAGTTGTGTCAGGGGGTCGTGTGGGGGCCGCGCCGGGGGGTTCA
>MU159669.1:71091-153661 GCA_015888305.1 Antheraea pernyi
TTGAAAATTGAAAAATCTGGATACAAAAAAGTGAGTGAGACGGAAGACAGTAAGGAGATTTTCCAAAATATTGCCTGAATTGACAGATTGACGTTCAGTTTTCACTTTATTTCATAACATAAATAGACTATTTGATCTCATTTTCTTTGTTAGTACAACCATGCAAAGCCGGGATGGATAGTTAGTTTATGATGGGTAAAAGATAGACAATATTCAGGCGTTCTTTAAAAAAAAAATACTGATATTTTATAAGGTACTTAAAATAGTATACATTAAATGGTTTGAGTTTTAACTTTAAATTAAAACTATTCCACAAAATTCACTAGTGGTTTTATGTTATAGTTGTTTATTTTTTAAGTTATAAGGTTTTTAGAAACTTTACTTTTACTAATATGATTCATTATATATTCTTAATATCCTAGATAACACTATCTGCTATGACAGCAATAGAGTCACACTATTACAATGAATCTACTAAATTTCCCATTTTATATAAGTCCAGTGGTTCCTAAACTTTAAAGTAATATTACTTTTAATTAAACACATAAAACATTTAACAAACAGTATAATTAGAAATACAGCCAAAATAAACCGGACATTATGCAAAGCCGGGATGGATAGTTAGTTTATGATGGGTAAAAGATAGACAATATTCAGGCGTTCTTTAAAAAAAAAATACTGATATTTTATAAGGTACTTAAAATAGTATACATTAAATGGTTTGAGTAACTATTCCATAAAATTCACTAGTGGTTTTATGTTATAATTGTTTATTTTTTTTTAAGTTATAAGGTTTTTAGAAATTTACTTTTACTAATATGATTCATTATATATTCTTAATATCCTAGATAATATACTATCTGCTATGACAGCAATGGAGTCACACTATTACAATGAATGTACTAAATTTCCCATTTTATAAGTCCAGTGGTTCCTAAACTTTAAAGCTATATATTACTTTTAATTAAACATATAAAACATTTAACAAACAGTACAATTAGAAATACAGTCAAAATAATCCGGACATTGGTAATGACAAATATTACAAATTCGTCTACATAGATGACATTGTTGTTGAAGCAACGGTATCTATATTGCCAAATCATTGACTATTGTGGTTTCAAATCTCACATAAAACCATTATTTATATGATCTTCAGACGATTGTACTAAATTTTGGATATAGTTTGTGTAAATTAATTATACTTTTTTTTTATTCTTCAATAGTTTATAAAAAAACTCTTGTTTATTTCCACAGAGTCCAAAGTTTACTTTAGGACTTTATATTGCTGTATATAACTATTTCAATATTTATCTTAGATATATATTATAGATAGCTGTGCCCGCGACTTCGTCCGCGTTGAACCTCATGTAAAAAACAGTGATTATGTCATCTGAATGTATAAAGTCCATATCTACTTTCCTCTCGTACTTACACCGCGTCGTCATTAAAATTACAATAAATTTCGATACGGTATCTATATTGCCAAATCATTGACTATTGTGGTTTCAAATCTCACATAAAACTATTATTTATATGATCTTCAGACGATTGTACTAAATTTGGATATAGTTTGTGTAAATGAATTATGTATTTTTTTATATTCTTCGATAGTTTATAAAAAAACTCTTGTTTACTTCCACAGAGTCCAAAGTTTACTTTAGGACTTTATATTGCTGTATATAACTATTTCAATATTTATCTTAGATATATATTATAGATAGCTGTGCCCGCGACTTCGTCCGCGTTGAACCTCATGTAAAAAACAGTGATTATGTCATCTGAATGTATAAAGTCCATATCTACTTTCCTCTCGTACTTACACCGCGTCGTCATTAAAATTACAATAAATTTCGATACAGTGAACCGATTTCAATGAAACAATGAATAGGTGTGGTTTTATTGTGTACCCAGTACTTTAGCAGTGATGCGTGTTCATACAAACGGACAGATAGACAGACAGACATTTCTAAAAATGATTGAAATGTATTTTATTACTTATTCCTAGACACCTGCCACAATTTTTCTCGCGAAAATCTAAAGAGTTACAGACACGTCAAATTTCCATTCTTATTATATGTATAGATCGATATAAGTATACTCTAGAAGGAATGTACCTGAACTATTTTGGTTTTTGTCCTCCGGCTTGTCCTTCTGTGCCGCCAGCAGCTGGTTGTGCAGTTTCCGTTCGTACACCTGGTGCAGCCCTGCATGCATCTCCTCCTTCGTGAACGACGCTTTAGGATCACCTATAGATAAACCAGGTGAAAGATTAAGCACTCACAGTATGCTAGGACATGACACTTCATGGTCACATTTAACACATAAAATAATAAAATCAAAATGAATACCAATAAGCAACAAAGATAAACTAAGTTAAAGTTTGTTCTAAGACTTTCAAAAGTATAAACACAATCGTAATAAGCCTAGGTGCAATGACCGGTTCCGAAAGCTGCAAAGGGCGACCCGGAGCTAATAACCTTCGACAATAACCACGTAGAGTATTGCGTATAATTTTTATATTTTTGCAGATAACTAGGTCAAATATTAAGCACCATTTTTTAAAATTAATTTAGAACGACAATTGAGTGCAGGTCGCAGGTGCAGGGTAGATATCCTGCATAAATATTGCTACTGTCTAAATATTCAGCCTGTATATTCATTCTTTTACATTCATATAACACTTCATACTTTTCATATGAGTATTTTTTTTTAATTTTTGGCAAACCATCTTCTAGATTATTACTGCCATTGTCGGATAAGCGTAGATATTACATAATTCTTGTGATATTTCAATGAACTAGCAAGATGGTGGCCATCTTACAACATAAATAGTTCTAGTGTTAGATTAGTATGTCGAGTGTGGTACCTAGGTCGTGCAGATACATGCAGTCCGGCTTGGGGCAGGGCTGGTTCTTCATGAAGTTGGCGCAGTACTTGGTGGTCCCGAGCGAGCCCTTGAGTACGCGCCCGTCGAGCGTCACGTTGTTCACGCCCTGTATCGCACGCAGCGCGTCCGCCGGCGACACGTACGTCACGTACGCGGACGCAGACGGACCCTGGATTGTAAACATTCCTTTATATTTTTCTAGATAATTAGGTCAAATATTAAGCACCATTTTTTTAAATTGATTTAGGACGACAATTTAGTGCAAACTATACTCCATAAATATTGCTACTGTCTAAATATTCAGCCTGTATATTCATTCTTTTACATTCATATAACAATATTTCTTCATACTTTTCATATGAGTTTTATTTTTTTTAATTTTCGGCTAACATTTTTCTATATTATTACTGCCATTGTCGGATAAGCGTAGATATTACATGATTCTTGTGATATTTCCATGAACTAGCAAGATGATGGCCATCTTACAACATAAATAGTTCTAACCTAAAGTGTTAGATTATTATGTCGAGTGTGGTACCTAGGTCGTGCAGATACATGCAGTCCGGCTTGGGGCAGGGCTGGTTCTTCATGAAGTTGGCGCAGTACTTGGTGGTCCCGAGCGAGCCCTTGAGTACGCGCCCGTCGAGCGTCACGTTGTTCACGCCCTGTATCGCACGCAGCGCGTCCGCCGGCGACACGTACGTCACGTACGCGGACGCAGACGGACCCTGGATTGTAAACATTCCTTTTTTTTTCTTCGATCAACAATAACTAGATATCGTGAACTTGATACTTGAAATGTGAGCTTTTATTTTGTTTAGTTTGTTTGAAACACATCCAATGTAAGCACGTTCCACAATGTCGCAGTATATTCAATAGATGCAAAAATAATACCCGAAACAGCAATTTAACGGCCGGAGTATCTTACGTTCGCTAAATACATTTTGAATAAGTTATATTTTAAGCTTTAAGCTAATGAATAGTATCAAATTTTGAACAAAATTACCGATTTTAAACCTGTGGTACAAATGATTGGCCTAGGCTCTCCAACCACGCACAATCAAGGGAAAAGTACTTTATTCATTGTGTGTTAAGGTTGAATTCACACTAAATGTTGTTTATGTTGTCTTTTAATTTGTGACGGGAGTAATTTATTGTTTTGCTCGTTTTATCGTAAGTATTTGATAATATTTTGAACATTTGCGACTTTGTTACTAGGTGTCATGGTTGTCATTAGGTTGAACTTAAAACTTTTTTTTCCCTTTCTTAGTAAACAAATAGCTACACATAAGTATATATTCACGCGGACAGCAGTTAACTTCGATTTTTTACGTGGCCCTTTATCTAGTTATTGATGATCGAAGATTTTTTTTTATAATTCATCCATTTCTTAAAAAATCATAATTTCCATCATATTCTTAATTATATTTGCCATTTTCGTTTTTGTTTTTTTTTCGAACTGTCTACGCTATTGGCCTTACCGACCTCCACAGCATCACCGGACTATCCTTGCCATCCTTTTTTTAAAATAAAACTTCTTTAAGAGCGCTTGACTTGGGGAGTAAGCTGATGAATGCGTGACGAGAATGTTACGAAAACTTGTGATCGGGCGAGGCGAACGGAAGTTAAGAGGGAGATATAAGTTAGGGAAGGCAGAAAAAGCGAGAGTTACGTTTCGTTATTATCAATGAAGACCCATAATCAATTTAAATATTTTTAGAAAATTAATATATGTATCTACTACATGTACATGTTACACGTATATAAACATATATATGCATATATATAGATAGAGGTAAAGAAGCTTTACTTCAGTCGTGTGGTCTAAAGCACACTCTTTTGTTTTTACGACGTCAGTCATCATTTACACGCAAATACTGCTAAATACAGTATCTGTTACATGTATACTATATACCAAAAAACTATAGAACACAAATAACATCAATTTTAAAGAAGACTCGAAAATACCCGAATGATAAAGGTTTACTTAGTTTACTTAGTTGTCTACAAACGATAAAATACAAAACCTAAAACCTTTTCATAACGCAAAAACCAAATCAAAATATTGTAGACACTCGATAACTCGAACTTCGGTTTCGACTTATAAAGCTTACAAATTTATTAAAAAAATATATATATTTCTAATTTTGTCACTTTTTACAAAAATATACATTAATTTCTAATTTACACTATTCTTAATCCAAATTTATTAAATTTTATTTTCTGTTTTTTAGTTGGATTTTTATGAAAGCGTGTTTTTTTAGTTTTTTTAAACTATTATTTATTTTTCATTTTTTGGTTAAATTTTTTTAACTTTGACAAGTGTGTAAAGTTTGAATTAAATCTGATCGTTCAAAGTAGGACAAAATCGAGCTCAAAGGGTTCGGTTACATACATACATACAGGTGAAGCTAATAAAAGCGTGTTAAAAAATACCGTGTAACTTAAATAAATCGATTTTTAAGAAAGACGCGGAATACATTCAAATTATAAGAGGGATTTTTGAAGCTAAATGTTCGATAAACGCGAGTTTCAATTCTATACTAGCAATTTCCGAGTTACAAAGATAAAATAAATAAAAATAATTGTGTTTTTATTTGAGTTAATTTAAATTAAGTTAATTTAAAATTAACGTAATATACAAATAATATTAAAGATTCGGATATGTATCGAAGTAGTCATTATTTCGAGCAGTCGACAAAAACCATTTTTGAGATCATGATTTCCGTTTAAAAGAAAGTAAATTAGGGTTTCTTTGAAGCTGCAGAGATTTTTGACTTATAAAGACTTCACAACAAAGTATTACTTTTAAGAATATAACGAAATATATCCAATTACTACTCCAATTAAATCAAATGTAATTTTAAATCTTTATATATAAATTTCTTCTGTGCGTGTGTATGTCACTGAACTCCCCCTAAACGGCTGGATCGATTTTAATAAAACTTTGTGCGCATGTTCCAATGGATCCGAGAATGGTTTAGATTCACAGTTGGACCCGGTAGGGGGGGAGGGTGCTGTGGTTGAATTTTAGATAAAAAAAATTATTATCAATGCAGGACAACGTCCGCCAGGTCCGCTAGTTTATATATCAATTTCTTCTGTACGTGTGTATGTCACTGAACTCCTCTTGAACGGATGGACCGATTATGGTGAAATTTTGTTTGCATGTTCGAGAGGATCCGAGAATGGTTTAGATTCACAATTGGACCCGGTATAGTAGGGGGGGGTGCTGTGGTTGAATTTTAGATTATTTTTTTTATTATCAAGGCAGGATAACGTCCGCCGAGACCGCTAGTTATTATATAATATACTGCTAACCTGTGAACCGGCATATGTTGTACTTTGGTTTATAACTACTTTGTGAATTTTGCCATATTTGCCAAAGTACTCCTGCCGTTTGAGTATCTGAAATTAAAAAGGGGACAAATTAAAAATTTCCTGTAGAATAAATCAAATAATTAGAAAAACGCAGCGCTAAGTACTTTTCTATAATTATAACTTTCCATACATTTTAATACAAACATATACGTTTATTGTAGAACAACACCTAAATAACTATAATGACGAATTTTAGTTTACTTTATTTTGTATTATATTTTGAAAGGAACTTAACTTTATTTTTGGCAACCAATCTTTTAGATTATTACTGCCATTGTCGAGTAGTAAATAGTATTACAAGTTCTTCTTCTATTTAATTTTTGGCAACCAATCTTCGAGTAGACTATTACTGCCACTGTCAAGTGAGTAACGATATTACAAGTTTCTTGATATAATTTCAATGAACTAACAAGATGGTGGCCATCTTGTTAGAACTTTCCATGGAATTTTTGTGGCATCTCAGAATTCATGGTCCGTGGTATTATTTTCCATTCACTTCACTTATGCACAATAAACAAACTATATTACATAAAACACCACCAATTTTACACAATATAGAGTCAAGTAACGCAAGATAATGAATAAAAAATAAAATGCACTACATGACAGACCAAAATCCCGCCAAAAACTTCAACCAACAGTTCACGGGAATTTTACATAATATAAAGTAACACAAGATTATGAATAAAAAAATAAAATCCACTATATGACAGACCAAAATCCCGCCAAAACTCCAACCAAGTTTATGGTTAGCTAAGTTAATATGGGTTAGCTTAGTTTAGAATTCAGACACTTTGTATGTCTTCCTTCTAGAAGATTTTTTTTTAAATATATTTGTTACTAGATTTAAATATGCTTGTTGGATTACACATAATCACTCATCGTTTTATTTTCATATTTCTATTTTGCCCCCCTATATCTAATTGATATATGGAGCGTTAAATATGGTTATAATGTACAAAAAATTGTAACGTAAAAATTTCCAGTTTTTTTAGAAATTAGCAAATTTTTTTCGGACATTCACAGCGAATATTTCAAACAGCTTTCAAACATTTACAGCGGACATTTCACCTAGTTACCGTGCATCCGCTGCGGATATTTTACACAATTTTCAGACATTCAGTGCGCATATTTTGCGCAGGTTTCAGGCGTTCACTGCGAATATTTTGCGCAGTTATCAAACATTCACTGCGAATATTTTGCGCAGTTATCAGACATACACTGAGAATATTATTCAAAGTTTTCTGAAATGAGAACTAGAGGCCAGAATAAATATAATAAATAAATAAATGTAATATATACCTCGGGGTCGGCGAGCCGCACGGGCAGTCCCACAACGAACACGAGGTTGTTCTGCACAACGCGCACGTTCGCGAGCGCGCGCCGCGACTCTAACGTCTTGTTCCGCCGTTTCTGCTCGCGGGCTTTCTTCTCCGTCTTTATGGCTGCCACCTAAAATATATACAATTACTTTAACGTTATAAATAACTAGCTTTTGCTCGCGGCTTCGCTGCCATGAATGTTAATTTGACATATCTTTTGCGAATAGTATATTTCTTTTAGATGATAATTTAGTAGTACCCTATATCCTATTCTATACCCCTGAACTTGTATGTCAAATTTCATAATTTGAGTAGTCAAAGTACCGTAAATATATCATTTTTGTAAAGTCAGGTATTGGACGCTGCCTCCTTAGTTAATTATATTTACGCAGAACCCAATTTGTTTTTTGAATAAATATAGCCTAAGTTACTTCTTATAATATCGGCTGTCTGTCAGTGGTAGTTTTCATTATTACACACAAAGAGGTGATTAGAGTCATGGCGTACCTGCTCTTGACTGAGCGGAATGAAGTCTGCCGGGTTCTCCGGGTAGGCTTTGCGACACGCAGGACATAGTCCATTCTCGCCCTCCCGGATTCGGTTCCAACAAAACCTGCATATCTGTAACACACACATTAAATTCAGGTCAAATTTAATTCCCATCCTAAATTTTTTTGTAACATTTAAAACACCGTAAAACACGAAAACTTTAGTCGATTTTTATAAAACAAGGGTTTTTTCCACCTTTTTACTACTGAAACATATGCAATTTTTTTACTACTATATGTATTAACATATGTATGTATTTGTTTTGTACAAAATATTTAATGTCAAGTTGTTACTCAATTTTTTAGTTAATTTGGTGGCCGGAAATATAATCTAGACTTTCAGTAAACATAGCCCGCTCCGCTTTTTGATACAAATAAAAAACCCATGTCCTCATCCCATAAGTTTGCAATTTTAAAATCGATTCAGTATCATATAAACTTTCTTATAAAAATGTATGGGCAACATTACGTTGTATTTGAACATTTTGTACCCGCAAAAACATGCACCACTTTCGACGAATTCTCACAGGTTACTGAATAAACTTAGAAACAGATGCAATACACAATGTAACCACAAATATTTGTCTTAACAATAATAACTTCATCAGAGTTGTTTTTTATATTAACAATATATTTTATGTACAGAGGAAAAAAACATAAACACCACACCACACCGCTTGCCCCACTTCTCCGCCGCAAGAAAACACGCATTGCTTAACGTTCCTTAAAACATTAACAATTTTATATTACATTAAACTATAGTGATCGTCTTTCTAGGTAGGGACCAAGTGCCTAAGAGTGAAACTAAAAAAAACAATACATCGAAATCTATCCATTAATTCTAACGTGATGCGCATACAACGGCAGAGGTCTATATCATTTTATTTGTATTTAAGAGAAACAGATAGAAATAATACAATATACGCACTTGATATCCACATGTGCACGGGTAAAAGTGGAGATCGTCCACCTCCAAGGGTTCCATACACAGGGGACATTCCACCTGGAAATTGTAAAATATAATATTAATTATTATATTTCCATCCTTTTAAATTACAATTGAAAACACTGCCCATAGTTACTTATATAAACAACCACTTTTAAAGAATTTTGTCCTTACATTTCAATATCAGCTAAGTCCAATTTTAACCGTTCCCAAATATTTTATGTTATTTTTCAAGATCTTCACATTTTGTAGGCTTAAATTATGACTATTATAAAAAAAAAAACTAAAAAAAGTGTGTGTGTTCTTTTCCTTAACGAGACAAAAAATCTTTTCAAAATATTTTTCTTTCGCCTTATTCTACGTTTGTAGAAAAAACGACACTAACAATAGAAAAAAGGTATTTAATACATTGAACGTTTTAATACAAATAAATACAAACAACGAAACAAAATGTTGACTATAGCTAACTTCAGGGTGTCGGTTTTTCGTGACGGTGTGCGCGCGCATCGTAAAAATTTACTCTCATCATTTTCCCTAACGCGCCAAAAGAAGTATAACTTCAATAAAAACTTTATGGACGATGAAATTTGAATTTCGTTCTCGGTGTATAAAAAAATGGAAAACTTAAAAAAAGTAAACGCGTTACATGAACAATTAAAATTGGATTTAGCTGATTTTGAAATGTAACGATACAATTAGCTAACTGCAACTGGAGCTGGTAAGAACAACTAATAATGTAACACATTATTCCTACGAGATAAATAACTAATTAATCAGCCGATTTTAACGCAACATACGAACGAGAAAGCATTATGCCGCAAGCAATAGGTGTGAAAGGGACTTCACGTTGTTCACGATCAAAGTGACGATACGAACAAAGAAGATTTCACTGTTACAAATTGCATTAAAAACAATACATTACTTAATAGTAGAAACAGTTTTAGAATAAAATGAGAGAGTAATTCATTACTTCCATACAACAGTTATAGCATTTACAATTCCAAGTGATTATTGTTTAGTTGATAGCGTGTTCGGACACAGCGTCGATGAACGTAAGTTCGAGTTTTTTGTAGGCGGTAGAGCCACGCTGAAGCTATTACTGGTTTCAGCATGAATGGGTCGGCTCGCCCGGGGTAGTACCACCCTCTTACAGAAAACCAACATGAAGTAACAGTGCTTGCATTATTGCGTTTCGTTTGGTCAGTGAGAGCGCCGGATACGCACCTGCTCTTTCCTTCTCCTCATCCCCCAAACACAGGCTGACAACGTACTTGCGACGTGTTGCAAGTGTCTATGGACGGTGGTGATCACATTATTTAGTTGATAGCGTGTTCGGACACAGCGTCGATGAACGTTTTGAACGATAAAGTTCGAGTTTTTTGTATGTGGTAGAGCCACGCTGAAGCTATTACTGGTCTCAGCATGAATGGGTCGGCTCGTCCGGGGCAGGGCCACCCTCTTACAGAAAACCGACGTGAAGTATCAGTGCTTGCATTGTTGCGTTTCGTTTGGTCAGTGAGAGCTTCGGATACCCACCCACCTCTCTTCCCTTCCCCGTACTCCCTCTCCCCATCTCCCACTCCAATCTCCCCCAAACACAAGCTGGCAAAGTACTTGGTGTTGCAAATGTCTATGGACGGTGGTGATCACTTAACATCACTTAACACCCACATGTTCTTTTGCATCCGATAATATAAAATAAAAATTGTTACAAACTGAATCGGTGCTTCCAGTAGGAGAAAACAGTTATGAAACCATAGCATGGTAGCAAGGTTTTCTCTAAGTCCGCCTAGCTCTAACTACAAACATCAAGTTATAAATCTGTCGCCGAGCACATGTTGGTGTGTTCCGTCAGCCGCACTCGAGAGTCAATCCATCTCTAGATTTAACGTGTTTACTATCTTAGACCTACGTCGTCACTTAACATCAGATGATATTGTGGTCCAAGAAGAAAACCTATATAGAAAAATATAGGAAATATTCTCTACAGTTTAGAAGACTATTTAGCAATTCATCATGCGCTCGTAATTCGACTATAATGAAGGGTATAATTTTTTTTTCACGATTTAATATATCGATATTATTATGTGTATTGAGTATTGTACAATTGTTGATTAGAGAGCGTGAAGTGTGACGAATAGAGGTTTTTATACATCAACGTATAGGACTCATGGTATGACGAAAAGAAATTATTTCTATTTTTTTTATATTGATAACACTAAAGCCGGTCAATAACTAGTAAACAAAATATAAATAAAGGCAATCAGTTGAAACTATGACTGCGAATCAGTAATCACTTGATTCTTTTAAAACACCACGGATGAATTTTACAATTGTATAAAGATTTAATGTTTCGGTCATAAATGACCACCGTGATGTCACAAAAGACTCCTTCGCCAGTCATATATGACCAACGTGGCAGCCAAAGTGTTGAGAACAAGAGATTTTTTTTTTTACAACCAATCGTCCATATTATTATTGCCATTGTCGAGTAGGTAATAAGTGAGTGTCTGGCGGTAATTTCAGCGTTCAATATTCTAACAAGATGATGGCTTCCTTGTTAGAACATTCCATGGAGTTTCTGTGGCATCTCACATTTCACGCCCCGTGGTATTATTTCCCGTCCACTTGTGCACGATAATCCAACTATATTACGTAATACACCACCGATATTACAAAGTATAAAGACAAATAATAAGAGATTATGAATAAAATATAATATCCACGACATGACAGACTGAGATCGCGCCAAACTCATAGGAGAAGATTGGAGTGATGTTTGTGTTAGATATGTAACAAAACGCAAACGCTGTTTGATATAACTAAACGCAAACGTCACGTCGTTTTGACGTATGAGATGTCATAGACAATTTCCGTTCTTTCCTTTGCTTTTATCTTTTGCCGTGTGAATTATAACATACAAATTCTAAACAATCCTCTGTGTCATTTTCACCTATTCATATATAGATTAACGTAAAATATAATTAACAATTTTATAGCAAAACCGTTCACCTGTTCTTCTCCGCTCTGATTCAGAACTGACATTCTAACCCTAACGGTAAATGGTTGTACGCTCCTCGGTGGAAAGTCGACGAAAACCAGTTTACGATCCCTCTTCGTGACCTGGAAAATTTGAAAATTGTCTATATAAATAAAAATCAATTGCCTGGTGTATGTAAAGGTACACATCTTGAGGAGTTCTAAACCAGAAAAATGTTTTTGTAGTATGTGGGAAAACAATGAACTGTCGATATCTCGGAGTTTGAAATCGTTAATACGTCGTTGACTCGCGTGGTGATTATGCCCATACCTGCCTTCGGGAAGAGGCCTACGACCCTGCAGTGGGTCTCTTTCAGGCTGATGATGATGATAATTTTAGCTAGCTAAATGAATGACTTCAACACGGTTGCACTTATTTGGCTAATTCTTTTATTCGTGTTTGTAATTGTCAGGACAAGATTCGTATAAAACTGGAAACACCAGACATAGAGACGCAGCTTGCCTCGGAGCTCCGTCAGAAATTTTGAAATCTAGGTCTTAAAAAAACAGCCGAGGGGTTAATTTGCTAGAATCCATGATATAATAACTAAAAAGATGCATACACCTACATGATATTTTGACTAAACAAATGGCACGATAACGCACACATACGTAAAGTAATATTGTAACGCCATACTGCCTTAGATAAAATGTGGAAGTAAGATGGCGTATTCTCATAAATCGGTGATGAAAAAAAAATAGTTACAGGTTGCTTAGATACACGCGGATTGACGGAGCAGCCGTCAAAACTAAGCTAACTAGCCAAGTTTTATAACCGGCGCTGTCGAAGTCCGTATGACGTATGTACATTTTTTTTTTCTCGAACTGACTACGCTATTGACCAAGCAAGGCCTTAACAACTTCACCGGACTACTAAGGTTGGCGCTTAAGGCACTCAACCGATTTGGGTTTTAGGTAACATACACAAGGGTGCACGCACACCTCGGCTTGGGCTGTTACCTGGAAAAAGTCGCGTCTGACCTAGCTAACTATTCTAAGCTATTCATACATATATACATTTGTGAACCATACAATCGAAATTGCATGATTCACAAATGAATACGTGTATATCGGAATGAAACGAACTAAACTATTCGATTCAGTTCGATGAGGGAAAAAAACAAAACCCTCCCACCATATGTATGTATGTGCACGTGTGTGAGAGAGATGATCTCATATGTGTGTTCAAGTGATGTAGGTGAATCACTGTATCGCGATAATAATATCTCGAGGGCTCCGCGCGGGGGCGACCTAGGCTCGAGATATTACTGAGAAGCGCGATGTGTGCGGGAGCTAAAGAGGATCCCTTCCCTCGCGGCGGCGCGAGGGTCGGTTACAAAAAACGTGGGCGCAACACGCATTTAATAAAATCGAATTTAAATTTATTTAGCGGCGACGGCGTCGAATTCTAAAAATAGATGTATGTAAAGCATTTTAGTTATATTATTGATTAGAACCCTTCAGTACAATATCCCAAAGAATATAAAAATCAGTAAACACTCCCACAAAATAGCGTTCTAACATACGACGTTATATCGACGAGGAGAGGAGGATAACTGATTAAAACCTATGTGACGATTAAGCCCCAGTTATCATTACTGTTACTCCAGGGGTTTTAACTAATGAAAACGATGACAGTACATCGTTGATTTGAATTGTACCCTCATCTATCTACTAAGATGCAACTATTTGACCATAAACGAACGAAATGCACAACGAAAGGTAGCATTTTGTGCTTGTTTTACAATTTGCATAAACTTTAACATATTTTCAAGGAAACATACGCGTCGCCTGTCGTCTCGGACACGTGAATTATTTGAATCAAGTAACGCCGCACGCGTCAAACATTTACAATGTAAAGTAGATTGGCATAACGCAATCATGATTATTTTTCTACGATTCAAGAAGCCACAAAGAAAGCACTTATCTGGCGATGAGTTACCGTAAAAACTAGTTTTTTTTTCTCGTAATTCTCAAATACAACTTTAACAGTTATACTGGTTTGACCCGTTGTACGAACGTGTAACAATTTCATAGATTAGAAATTATTGCTGTAAATAAAATTAAATAAAAACAGGTCCTAATTTATTTTTATTTTTTTATAATATAGGGGGCAAACAAACAGGTGGATCACCTGATGGTAAGTGATCAACGCCGTCCATAGACATTAGCAACACCAGGGGAGTCGCGAGTGCGTTGCCGGCCTTTTAAAGAAGTGTACGCTCGTTTCTTAAAGGTTTGGAAACACCGCCACTGGGAATCCACTCCACAGGGTCAAAGTACAAGGCAGAAATAACCTTGAGAACCTCACCGTAGAAGACTTCTACTCATCGAGGTAGTGTGCAGGTCCTAAATGTCACTTTGATTTATTTTATCTCGAACTGACTACGCTATTGTCCTGGCAAGGTCTTTACAGCTTCACCGGAATACTAAGACGAGCGCCTAAGGCACTCAGACGATTTTATTCAGACAACCAACCGCGGATCTAACCTAGCTAAACTATTCTAAGGTATTCATACATATATCCGTTTGTGAATCATACAATTTCAATTATAACAAACGTTTACATGTATATCGAATGTGAAACGGACTGAACTACGCGAGTCAGTTCGATAAGGGTAAAAAATAAAACGCTTCCACCATGTGTGTAATGTGTGGGACGACCTAGACTCGAGATGCTACCGAAAGAAACGAGACGAATGTGTGGGATCGAATGAGGGGACCACTTTTATTACAAACAGTACAAACGTATTGATGCATTTTTCTATTTACCCTCGTAGTGATATGACGTCATAATCACCATATATATAATCATAATACAGATTTACAATTATATATAATAATATTTCATCTGATAACAGAAAAGCACGAATCATCGAACTATGATGAGCATTGCGTAAGGAATATACCTATTAGAAAGGCTATATTCTTTATGGAGGTCAATACTTTTCGTTTTTATATTGTAACCGCTATTTGTTTACGCAATTTCTTTTAAGACTTTGATGCCGTATGTACGAAAATTAAAGATGTGTTTTCGTTGCACGGGATTGTTGATACGCGCGGGGGTAAGTTAATGTGTCGTTACACAATTTTAACCCGTCCTAATATTATACGTTACTTTTCAAGATATTCAAATTTTGTATATCTATATACTAATATTATAAAGAGGTAAAATTTGTGAGTTTGTGACGTTGTAGGGGTAATCTCAGGAACTACTGGTCCCGGCCGGTTGCTCCCTAATATAGGGGGGACGGGCGCCGGGTGCCGCCGTACATGGGAGTCGTGCGGGCAATGGCCGCCTACGGGGCACGGGTTTGGGCCGACGCCCTCGGTGCCGCCAGCGTGCGGCGCTGACGAACATACCGCGCCGCACACTCTGTCTGAGTGTGCTGCGTGGGGAGAACAGCGCCGCGTTCTGGCGGCGGCGGTAGGAATGGACTTATCGCTGCCGAGTGTGGTTTTGACCATGCTCGGCAGCGAACAGGCGTGGCGAGCTATGGCCTCCTTCTGCGAGGAGGTAATCTCGCAGAAGGAGGTGGCGGAGAGGGCCCGCGAGGTAGACTTTCTAAGCGGCCCCCTCCGTCAACGAAGGACAAGCGGAAGGAGGCGGTTCTTTGCCCAACAACTCCTGCCACCGTACCCGGACCTGAGGGGATGGGCCGGGGGGCTCATCTCCTCATTGCACAGGTCCGGCAGACGACGGGGGTAGCCGGTGTGTAACCGGTTTGCTCTCTGAGTAGGTAAGTGAGTGGGCGATCACCTTCCGCCGGGTGGACCGTGGGGCAGCTCCACAAGATTGATTAGCCTGTTCAATCCCTTGCCACCCCCACAATAACGGTCTGTCTGTACACCGTGGGGTTTTAGTCCATGCGAGTCGGACATAACCCACCATCTCCCCGAGAGGGTGGTGAATCCATAAGGGATTTCCCCACGATAAAAAAGAAAAAAAAAGGAACTACTGGTCCGATTTGAAAAATTCTTATATAGCTAATTTATCGAGAAAGGTTATAGACTAAATATCGCCACGCTAAGAGCAATAGGAGCGGAGCACCAATGAAAAATATTTCAAAATCAGGTTTTTTCTCCTCTTGAGAACTTCCGCGGCGTGTTAGCGTTAACCCAAAATAAATATTCCACGCGAACGAGGTCGCGGGCAGAGGCTAGTGTAAAATATGAAGACCACAAAAAAAAACTTATTGACGGCAAAATTTGAGCTTCGTTTTCAGTGTATAAAAACTACAAATCTTATAACACAAAAAAAAACTTATTGACGGCAAAATTTGAGCTTCGTTTTCAGTGTATAAAAACTACAAATCTTATAAAAATTAAACATGTTATATGAACGATTAAAATGGTTTTTTTTTTCTCGAACTGACTACGCTATCGACCTAGCAAGGTCTTAACAGCTTCACCGGACTATAATTAAAATTGGATTTAGCTCATTTTTAAATGTAACAAGACAATTTTTTTTTAGAAAAGATTTATTAACTCGCTGTTTGTAATTTGGAATCTGAAGTGAGTGCAGAAAGGGTTTAATTACTAAAATCGTTTACCAAAAAACTAATCCAAGCTCCAAGAAAAGAAAACATAGCACTTCCTAATACATTATTCTTTTGTATCTCATAAAGTTTAGCCAGCTTTAGCCGTGGAAAGCAGTTGTTTAATATGATCCCAGTATATCACTTTTTCTTTTCTTTGTATAAACATAATACGCATGTATTGTACATATAAAGCTTTTGGAAATAAATGCCCAATCGATGATGAAATTAATGGCACACACACAGACAGACGTAGATTTGTTTATTTATTTACCGTAAATATATTACCGTTCGCTTATTATATAACACATGTATGAGTTCCGATATTAAAAAACGGTTGTTGCTCTTCAATAAACAGGTACAATGAGTTTAATTTTACACTGTGACATTGATATTTTTTATTACTTTTTAAATGTTAATAATTTTTTAAATAGCTATACATAAATAAATAGTTTAACCTTTGTTTTCATATAACTGTGACGAGTTTAACCCTGATAAATAGATAAATATTTACATAATATACACAAACGAAATCCCAACTAACATCCTTACTTATATTAGAAATGAGAAAGTTAGTTTGTTTGTTACGCTTTCACACCTTAACTACTCAACCGACCATCATAAAATTTCCCTTACACGTTTCCTGGGGTACAGAGAGGGACATGGGGTACCGTTCATCACGAGAAGGGTACTGTACCCAAGGGATACGCCAAATCTACATTAACACGAGCAAAGTCGCTGACAAAAGGTGGTAATGAATGAAATAAAAGTTATATCGTATCGTATTTTGATCAATGTCCGAGTGAAATAAATCTATACATATAATAAAAATGTAAATCTAACGTATTTGTAACATTTTAAATTTTTGTAAAAAAAACTGTTGTAGGTGTCTAGAAATAAATAATAAAATACATTATATGTCTATCTGTCTGTTTGTTTGGACACGCGTCACAGCTAAAGGTACTGGGTTCACAATAAAACCTCACCAAGGAAATCATAAAACATATGATCGAGTAACATTTAGTCTTTGTTTCATTAAAATCGGTTCACTCTATCAAAACTTAGTGTACGTCCAGAGTGGACGCTGTAATCGAGCGTCGAGCGTAGCGTCGCGTCCGGCGTTCGTTTCCAAACGTATTCATTAATACGTGAGTGTCCCGGGTGGAGCGCGAGCGTCGCTCTTTGACGCCCCGCTGGACGCACCGCCGAACACAGATGCACTCAGGCCATACACTAAGTGTACGTCCAGAGTGGACGCTGTGTGTCTAGAAATAAATAATAAAATACATTATATGTCTATCTGTCTGTTTGTTTGGACACGCGTCACAGTTAAAGGTACTGGGTTCACAATAAAACCTCTCACAAAAAAAGTAACATTTAGTCTTTGTTTAATTAAAATCGGTTCGGTCTATCGAAACTTAGTATACGTCCAGAGTGGATACTGTAATCGTGCGTCGAGCGTAGCATCGCGTTCGGCGTTCGTTTCAAACGTATTCATTAATACGTGAGTGTCCTGAGTGGCGCGCGAGCGTCGCTCTTGGACGCTGGACGCACCGCCGAACACAGATGCACTCAGGCCGTACACTAAGTGTACGTCCAGAGTGGACGTTATAATCGAGCGTCGAGCGTAGCGTCGCGTCCGGCGTTCGTTTCCAAACTTATTAATTAATACGTGAGTGTCCCGAGTGGAGCGCGAGCGTCGCTCTTGTACGCTGGACGCCCCGCTGGACGCACCGCCGAACGCAGATGCACTCAGGCCGTACACTTATTGTAATATAAATAACGACGTGACTTAAGTCCGAGAGAAAAGTAGATAAGTACTTAATACATTCAGATGATTGTATTAATCAGTGTTTTTTACATAACGTTCCACTCGTACGCAGCCGCGGGCACAGCTAGTAACTTATAAATCAGAAATTAAACATTTTCGAGAACAACAACGAGCGCGTATTAAGAGATAACCAGACAGGAAAAATATTTACATATAGTAATAACTTTTTGTACTATTAGGGTTATTATACATTATTTGAAGAAAAAAAAACGATGCCAAATAATAAAAACCGTGAAGAAACTTAATAGGCATAATAAAATGCAAATTTAATAACGAACTCAAGGGACTGTTAAACAATTGAATACAATGCAATATATTTTTATCACGCTTTTATTAGCTTCACCTGTATGGATGTTTGTAACCGACCTCTTTGAGCTCGATTTTGTCCTACTTTGAACGATCAGATTTAATTCAAACTTTGCACATGTCAAAGGTCGATGACAATGCAATAATCAGAAAAAAATTTTTTAACTATAGCATGAAAAATAAATAATAGTTTAAAAAAACTAAAAAAACACGCTTTCATAAAAATTCCATCTAAAAAACAGAAAATAAAATTTAATAAATTTACACTATTCTTAATCCAAATTTATTAAATGTTATTTTCTGTTTTTTAGATGGATTTTTTATGAAAGCGTGTTCTTTTAGTTTTTTTTAACTATTATTTATTTGAAATATCTTGTACGTTTATGAGTGAGAAAGCCTACTTGAACTCGTGATGTTTCATTCCAGTATGAAGAAAGAAGTGTTTAGTGACTAACTAAAAACTTAAAAAGAGATTTTAACTTCTTTCCTCGGGAGTTGCTAATTATTGTGAATGGTCACGCGCTCCTTTTCAGATTGTTTGAACGTAGCCATAGGTTGCAATTACCAAATACCATCAAGTGGGCTACATACTTGTTTCCTACTTCATAAGAAAACACATCACACCAAAATGATTTAAAAAAATGTAGAACTATAGGAGCTTCCGTAAGTAAACTCATCAAAAATATAATTACATCAAAATTGATACCTAAACCTTCCTCATGAATCACTTTATTTATTGTTGAAAATCGCATGAAAATCCATTCAGTATTGTTTGAGTTTATCGCGAACAGACGTGGCACAGGACTTTGTTTTATTATATGTAGTGATAAATAAACATCAATCGTCGACTGTTTGTAACCGCATAACTTCGCAGAACGGTTTCATCTATTTGGCTAATTCTTTTTTTTTGTAATTGTAATTGTCAGGCCAATTATTCTATAAAAGAAATTGTCTGAAGAACTTATGAAAAAGTGAATAAGGTAGACACGAAAGTAGGATGATCTTCAAAAAGAAGATTGACAGAACTGACAAATTAACGTTCAGTTTTTCAGTTAGCATTTTATTTGATTACACGTTCATAAGACCAGTCATGCTGTATGCATCTGCGTGCTGGGCTACAAAAGAAACGGATGAGTGATATTAAAGTGTGGTGTGGTGTAAGTAGAATTATGATTAAGAATTAGTATATTAGAGGAAGTTTCAAAATAGCTCCAGTGACAGAGAAGTTGAGGAGTGTTATGTTAGTATGTATACCGAAGGAGGGGTATGTGTAGAGTTGTAGAGTGCCTCCTCAACAGACGGCAAGCACTTGGCCCTGATGGGTCGAGTGCTCGGCCTGGTGATGAGCCATCTTGGTGGGTGGCTTCAGGAGCAGTTCTACCGGTGTTGTCGGTCGGACAGTTCCCAAAGCCATGGAAGCCAGGGCGGCTCTGCATGATGGGGAAGGAGGGCTTGTCCCCAGACTGCGCGTCCGCTTATGGGCCCCTGGTGCTGCTAGGGTGATGGCAGTGATGCTGGAAGGGATTGTTTCTTCCCGGGATGTCCAGCACCTAGAGGGAGTGGGGTCGAACTTGGCGGATGCGCAGTTAGGCTTCCGGACGGGACGTTCCACAGTGGACACCCACGTAACTAGAATGTTTTGAGTATGATGGTAGACGGATATTGGAGTAGAGGAAGACTACAAAGGGAATGGATGGATTGTGTGAAATACGATATATGTATAAAAGGTGTGAATACTGAGATGATATCTAACAGGGGAGAGTAGAAATGAAAACATGTTTTTCTAACCCTATTTAGGTGGGATAAGGATAAGATGATGAGGGCAGCTACATTTCAATATAAATCATATTTACCATTGCGCGTAAATAAAACGATTCCGTAACCAGACCGACAAAACTATTTTCAGAACAAAACAGAGCAAAAAGGAAGGTGACATAAATATATGAACTTGCGATAATCATATGATACATATTGCGATAGGTCTCTTGATATAACATTTGGCAAGTATAATAGAAACTTACTCAAATCAAACAATTTCGTTGCGAGATCAAAAAAGTGCCTATATCTTGCTTACTTGGAGATAGCGCAGTCGTGTACCATTAAAAATTAAATTTAATTAACAATAGCAGTAATCGAAGCCACGTTTAAATTAATATTTTCCTGTTAAGATTTTTTTTAATTTAAAGTATGGTTAACAGGATACCATTAATAAAGAGGTTTAACAATACTAAAATTGTTAAAGGCATACTAAATAGTGATCAGTGTTATGTTAAAACCCTTTATTAAATAGCTACACCCGCAACTTAATCTTTATATATAAATTTCTTCTGTGTTTATCACTGAACTCCTCCTAAACGGTTGGACCGATTTTGACAATTTTGTGTGCGTGTTACAGTAGATCCGAGAATGGTTTAGATTCACAATTGGACCCGGTAGGTGGCGTTGCGGTTGAATTTTAGATATTTTTTTATTATCAAGGTAGGACAACGTACACCCGGCCCGCTAGTTATATATAAAAAAAAATACAATTAAAAAATAGCCTATATTACTCGAGAATAATATATCTTCTTTTTAGTGGAATAATTTTCTATTTCAGCTTTTCCAAAGATTATATACTTTTTTACTTCTAATTTCGCGAATTACAATATAATATTTTACTTCGAATACTGTTTCATAAAATGTCATGTAGTCTACTAGATCTTTCCTCAGATTAAATCCTGTACTTGTCTCAAAGCTACATTCAAATCGGTTCAACAGATTTAAAGTGATACGAGTTCTAAAACGGAAGATTTGTTAATTGTAGTATGTATACACATAATGTAGGTACTATTAAATAATCAATATAGCACTTCTATAATAATAATAATAATATCATGCCATTACTATTAAATAATCAATATAGCACTTCTAAAATAATAATAATATCATGCCATAAGTAGCTTATTGCACATTAAGATCTTAAAAATATGAACGGAAAAATAAAAGAAAGATTTGGTGCAATTTTTTTTGTTAGTACCCACCCCTGTGTGAAATCGAGGGTATTAATAAATTTAAAATAAAACAATACCATGGGTCAGTAAAAATATTGTAAAAGAGTCATGAATACGTGATTACGATAAGCGTAACACTCGACTAACAATGTGAAGAAGATAACGGCAAACTTAAAATTGAGGGTTAATATGCAAATATATGTCTAGATATTGCTCTTCCACAAGCAAGTCCATACGCGGTCTTAAGATGTATTTTAATATAAAGCAGTAAGCACTCAACTGACCCAGCTGATAGTAAGTAGTTCAGAAGCAACTAACAGTATCAACGAGCGTTCTTATTGCGTTACTAAACTTGAAGTCGAAAATGGTGTTACCTCTTGGACTAACAGCCGTATGTCATGCCCTTATACAGAACAAAACAAAGAGCTTCAACCAGCAACAGATTTATCTCGCAAGTGACCTGCGCCCAATATAGAAAATAATCTTAAAGTTAAGTAGTGTTAGATAAGAGAATACGCCGATTTGGATCTTGAACACCGTAAAAACAAAACATTACAATTACACTAAATCCACTTGTAACTCACATTCTACTCTTAGAACTGTAACACCTCCATTAGACGAAATCTAATTATTCAAAAAGATGAAATAATAAGTCGCCCACTACAAAGTACTTAAATACATATTTAGCCCTCTGTCTCTCTCTATTTATCTCTGTTTAGTATCCCGAAAGTATCAATGTTAAATTCTACTACTAAAAAAGTCAAAGAAAGAAGAATGTACCGACTTTAATAATATATGTCTTCGATCAACAATAACTAGACAAAGAGGTCACGTACAAAATCGAAGCTAAAAGCTGTCCGCGTAAATATATTCTTATGGTTAGCTATTTGTTTACTAAGAAAGGGAGAAAAAAAAGTTTTAAAACAGTTTTAAGTTCAACCTAATTACAACCATGACACCTAGTAATTAAGTCACAAATGATCAAAATATTATCTAATACTTCGGTCATTTTGTTCAAAATTTGATATTATTAGTTAGTTTAAAGCTTAAAATATAACTTATTCAACATGTATTTAGCGATAGTAAAATGCTCCGGTCGTTAAATTACTTTTTCGGGTTATTTTTTTCCATCTTTTGAATACACTGCGGCATGTGAAACGGGCTTACATTGGCTGTGTTTCAAACAAACTAAACAAAATAAGGGCACACATTTCAAGTGAGCACTTATTTACCGAGACGTATTTTTCGCGCCGACCCGTTATCTAGTTATTGTTGATCGAAGCAAATAATACATTCTTCATTGGGCAATATCAACCAAAATAAAATCTCTAAAAACATTGAAAAAAATTAAACTTTAAATCTGCAGTTATCTGCCTGTGTTTAGTAACAATTTACTACATATTGTGAACTTAAAGTACATCAAACAATAAGTATACGACTAAAGGACTTAGGACTAAAGTAAACGAGGAACATACATTGTTTTTGTGCATTACTATGCACATAATTGATAAAAACAATCATAAGACAGACCTAGAAGATCATTTTGCCGGTTTGTAAAACATGACAATTGTATTTATTGGGTTTATTTTATTACATACCCATTCATGATATTGACTTGTGATAATTACTTCATTTAATAATAATGGATTTATCGATAATCAACATTGTTCTTTGACAATGCTTACCACCCAGACACAGTGCCGTCACTTTGTCGTGACAAAAAAATATTAATAATAAACATCTGAATCGGGACCATTCGATGCGGATTTTTTTCTAGATGGTTTTAGGATACTTTTTTTTTATTTTATTCAATTGACTCCTTCATATTTTTAATTTTCACGTAATGGGCAGGAATCGGTTAATATAAAGACACAAGAAACAGAAGTAGTCCATAAAATATGAAGACACAACAGTTGCATACATCGAACCATAACTATCTAAACCTTTTGTAAATGTATTATAATATTATCTTAGCCACCAAAGTGTAGTCACATTTACATATTTTTCAACAACCGTTGTAACATTTAGTTAGTTGTGACAGATATTGTAACCATTTCCTAATTTTAAACTAATTTGTTAATTCCATTAATAAAAAATTGCACGATAAAAAATATACGAGCAATGGAATTGCAAACACCGACATTAAATAAGTTACTAAGAGTCTATTACGTTTATATCGATTAAGAATTATATATAAAACCGGAAAAAAAAGAAATCCAAAAACGTAGGTTTATAGTTTACTTTATGGAATGAATAATTCGATAACGAAATGAACCCTGAGCTTCTTTCAATAAAACATAAATGATTGACCTAAAGAGATGAGGTTTAAATCGTTGTAAGTGAATAAAATATTTATGTATAACTTACTATACTACTTTCGTAGCTTTAAAAACATGATTTCAACAATTCTTAAAAAAGTAGTCGAATTCGTTAGATAAATAAAAGCTTCTAAAAATATATCATCGAGTTAATAATATCACGTATTTTTATACGCTAATATCACACGTATGTTATATTACGATAATAGGTATGTAATTCTATTTTAACTTAATAATAATACATCATGCTATTGTAAAGTGGTTTAGCTCTTGAAAATCGTAAATTTATCTTTGGTACTTGTTTTATAGAGCAATTTATGATACTTATAATGTTATTACACATAATTATAATATTTTTAATTTTATTTTCTAAAGCAAGTATTTTTAATCTTTAAAGGAAGTGAGGAATATGTATTATGATATTAGTTGGAACCAAAAATGCTTGTTATGCTTTTTTGAAATTCATTACCTTAATATTGGTCTTTATAATAACCGCAATGAACTGATTCAGCCTATTTCCAGCGTAATATTTCTTGGTAAACATGCAAGAAAGTACCGTTGGAATCTTATCAAGATACGGTGATATGATTTAAATTAATATCAAAAGTTTACGATTGGTTGAATTTGTTGATTTGATTTTGCTATAATAAACCAACCATAGAGTTTTTCAGGTTGTAAAAATATAGCATTTTAACTTTTTGAACCTATCAGATCGCTTGTCATTGGTTTTTGTCCACAGAGTAGTTTTTGTCATTGTTAAAAATAAAATAATAACATATACTATGCTACTATACATATAATTTAAATAATATTTTTTAATTATACAATAATTTAACTTCATATGTAAAAACATAAAAGACACATTTATATTTAAATAATATAATGAAGGGAGACATTCTTGACGAAATGGAAAATTTCTCATTCATAATTTTAAAATTAAGAAGTATACAATTTTGTCTATGATAATACAGAACGGAATCTTGTAAAAGATTAGGCCATTTCATAAAACAAATGTATAGTAACTCGCAGAAAATATCTTCGGGACAGTTATATTTATTACAGCTTTGCATTTTATTTTAAATTGTATTGTGAACGGGATAGCAGGTTTAGTGGAAAAGTTTCTTCTTGAAATCGAACGGAAGGGTTAGCAGTCTTGATTCTGCAACATAAAAGATTTGCTTTGAGAGGAGACGTAAGGTAAACATCGATTTTAATTTTTTCACCTAAAGTGGGATCGTGTAACTAATTTATAGATAAAGTATCTTAGGTGTAAACTGTTCTCGACTGTGTGTTTATAATGTATTTATAGTGTATCCTTGTACGAAATGAAAGTTTGACTTTTGCCACATATTCCTTGAATGGCAGCTGACGGACGTACATCTAGTAAGAGTATGTACTTGTGCAACGTAAACTGCCTTTGATGTGTTTGTGTGTTGTGTATTTCGTAAAAATACGCTTGATCGTAAGTTGAAAGTGAATTTTTATCAAGATGGAATTAGTTACTAGAAGTGTATTTTTCTTCGTAAAATGTCAAAAAGTGAACTTGTCAAAGCTGGGTTGAGTCATTGTTACGATCTATTTATCGCTACAACTTATTGTTTTAAGCTCATTAGTTCTGTTTACTTCAACATCTGATTACAGAATGCTCTGTATTTTCTTATGACACAATTTTCATGGTCATTATAAAACCCATTATATATTTTTTATTCATTATAGTATTAATACTATTTCGAAACTAGTTTTAGTTGTTTAGTGTATGAATCATAATGAACAAAGTAAAGAGTATAATAAAGATTGATTAAAAAATAATACTACAGTCAAGATCTATGTTGTAATTTTGTGGAAAAAAAATAACATGCATAAGGAATATTGGTACCTTGTGTATTTTCTAAATAACTATATTAATTAATTAATTTTACTCTAATAAGTTGTTTTGGGTTACTTCTATTCTTAACAGGTATATTTACATCTCGTAAAAAGATTACAAAACAAGTTTATTTCATAGATTAAAAAATACCAACAAATTTCTTTTATGATAGTCATAATCCGTATAATTCTTTATGGTATGTTGTATTTCAGTTTCAAGAAATCCAATATATTGTACTATTACTTTTCCAACATAATTAAAATGATAATGAGGGAATAATTATAAATTTTAGTTTAGTTTCCAAAGTAAACATAGGTTGTACCATATTTAGCAACAATAAAGTTTACTACTATTGAATCATGAGACCTGATAATAATGCGAGAATTAATTCTTATGTTAATTAAGCAAGACACTGACATAGCAAATTTATTTATTTTTTATAGAACTGTTTGCACCTTCTTTGGCTTTAATTACAATATAAAAATTAATAACAAAATGACTTCTAGCACACAAAGATAGCTTAGTTTCTTAATGGTTAAAAAATTTACAATCTTGAACCAGTTATTTGTATTTGTTTTTTACTGTCAATGCTTTTGACCTAGCAAGGTCTTAACAGCTTCACAGGACTACTAAGGCGAGCGCTTAAGGCACACAAATACAAATAACTGGTTCAAGATTGTAAATTTTTTAACCATTAAGAAACTAAGCTATCTTTGTGTGCTAGAAGTCATTTTGTTATTAATTTTTATATTGTAATTAAAGCCAAAGAAGGTGCAAAAAGTTCTATAAAAAATAAATAAATTTACTATGTCAGTGTCTTACTTAATTAACATAATAATTAATTCTCACATTATTACCAGGTCTCATGATTCAATAGTAGTAAACTTTATTGTTGCTAAATATGGTACAACCTATGTTTACTTTGGAAACTAAACTAAAATTTATAATTATTCCCTCATTATCATTTTAATTATGTTGGAAAAGTAATAGTACAATATATTGGATTTCTTGAAACTGAAATACAACATACCATAAAGAATTATACGGATTATGACTATCATAAAAGAAATTTGTTGGTATTTTTTAATCTATGAAATAAACTTGTTTTGTAATCTTTTTACGAGATGTAAATATACCTGTTAAGAATAGAAGTAACCCAAAACAACTTATTAGAGTAAAATTAATTAATTAATATAGTTATTTAGAAAATACACAAGGTACCAATATTCCTTATGCATATTATTTTTTTCCACAAAATTACAACATAGATCTTGACTGTAGTATTATTTTTTAATCAATCTTTATTATACTCTTTACTTTGTTCATTATGATTCATACACTAAACAACTAAAACTAGTTTCGAAATAGTATTAATACTATAATGAATAAAAAATATATAATGGGTTTTATAATGACCATGAAAATTGTGTCATAAGAAAATACAGAGCATTCTGTAATCAGATGTTGAAGTAAACAGAACTAATGAGCTTAAAACAATAAGTTGTAGCGATAAATAGATCGTAACAATGACTCAACCCAGCTTTGACAAGTTCACTTTTTGACATTTTACGAAGAAAAATACACTTCTAGTAACTAATTCCATCTTGATAAAAATTCACTTTCAACTTACGATCAAGCGTATTTTTACGAAATACACAACACACAAACACATCAAAGGCAGTTTACGTTGCACAAGTACATACTCTTAGTTACTAGATGTACGTCCGTCAGCTGCCATTCAAGGAATATGTGGCAAAAGTCAAACTTTCATTTCGTACAAGGATACACTATAAATACATTATAAACACACAGTCGAGAACAGTTTACACCTAAGATACTTTATCTATAAATTAGTTACACGATCCCACTTTAGGTGAAAAAATTAAAATCGATGTTTACCTTACGTCTCCTCTCAAAGCAAATCTTTTATGTTGCAGAATCAAGACTGCTAACCCTTCCGTTCGATTTCAAGAAGAAACTTTTCCACTAAACCTGCTATCCCGTTCACAATACAATTTAAAATAAAATGCAAAGCTGTAATAAATATAACTGTCCCGAAGATATTTTCTGCGAGTTACTATACATTTGTTTTATGAAATGGCCTAATCTTTTACAAGATTCCGTTCTGTATTATCATAGACAAAATTGTATACTTCTTAATTTTAAAATTATGAATGAGAAATTTTCCATTTCGTCAAGAATGTCTCCCTTCATTATATTATTTAAATATAAATGTGTCTTTTATGTTTTTACATATGAAGTTAAATTATTGTATAATTAAAAAATATTATTTAAATTATATGTATAGTAGCATAGTATATGTTATTATTTTATTTTTAACAATGACAAAAACTACTCTGTGGACAAAAACCAATGACAAGCGATCTGATAGGTTCAAAAAGTTAAAATGCTATATTTTTACAACCTGAAAAACTCTATGGTTGGTTTATTATAGCAAAATCAAATCAACAAATTCAACAAATCGTAAACTTTTGATATTAATTTAAATCATATCACCGTATCTTGATAAGATTCCAACGGTACTTTCTTGCATGTTTACCAAGAAATATTACGCTGGAAATAGGCTGAATCAGTTCATTGCGGTTATTATAAAGACCAATATTAAGGTAATTAATTTCAAAAAAGCATAACAAGCATTTTTGGTTCCAACTAATATCATAATACATATTCCTCACTTCCTTTAAAGATTAAAAATACTTGCTTTAGAAAATAAAATTAAAAATATTATAATTATGTGTAATAACATTATAAGTATCATAAATTGCTCTATAAAACAAGTACCAAAGATAAATTTACGATTTTCAAGAGCTAAACCACTTTACAATAGCATGATGTATTATTATTAAGTTAAAATAGAATTACATACCTATTATCGTAATATAACATACGTGTGATATTAGCGTATAAAAATACGTGATATTATTAACTCGATGATATATTTTTAGAAGCTTTTATTTATCTAACGAATTCGACTACTTTTTTAAGAATTGTTGAAATCATGTTTTTAAAGCTACGAAAGTAGTATAGTAAGTTATACATAAATATTTTATTCACTTACAACGATTTAAACCTCATCTCTTTAGGTCAATCATTTATGTTTTATTGAAAGAAGCTCAGGGTTCATTTCGTTATCGAATTATTCATTCCATAAAGTAAACTATAAACCTAAGTTTTTGGATTTCTTTTTTTTCATATTCATTATCAATTAACTTTTAATCGGTCTTTCGTCATCACGTCCCGATATCATTTATCTTTAAGGTTTACTAGATTCCAGTGTTATAAATTCCACAAGTTAATTATGAAATCACACTCAAAATTTATTATCTATATCTCTAGAATGAAACAACGTGTATTGCATCGCAATCTTCGTTATGACAGTTATTTGATTTTGTAAATTCGTCCAAGAGTTGATATGAGTTCGTTATATCTAACACTAGCGGGCCCGGCAGACGTTGTCTCGCCCTGATTATAAAAAAAACTTGACAAATGATATACTAATTAATCAATCTATCGATTAGTGAAAACCGCATAAAAATCCGTTCAGTAGTTTTTGAGTTTATCGCGAACAGACAGACAGACAGACGCGGTAGGGGACTTTGTTTTATACTATGTAATGATATGTAAATATTTATTGACGTCTAAAAGAGAATGAGTGTTGCGTTATATAGACTGTAATAATCATTGACATATAAAAACCTGAGACACACAGTTTCGAATAAAAGTATCGCTCAAAACCGGCCGCAAAAACTCCCAAATATAAGTATAGATTTATACGATAAACTTATAATTTTTTTAATTCTACCTTACTTGAACGATTTAAAATTATTTGTACAAGGACGCAAACAACGCTAGATTATTGGAAATGACTGCATAATGCTCTCATTTTTGTGTGCCGGCTGTGAGACGTTAAGTATGCATCTTGGGTTTTTGTATATCAACGGTATCAATGTATGAGTTTTCAAGCAAAATGGTTAAATTTCTAAGTTATACGAAGTCTTAAGGAAATTTAATTTGATCGGAGATTAGCATTGTGTTGGAATAATCCGGAGATTTTAACGTTGTTCCATTTATTATATATTTTGATACCTGGAAGGTCGATAATTGAATGATTAATAATAATTAAAACCAAACAATTATCGCAATCGATAGTTTTTAAAATAATGCATATCTCTAGTGTAGTCCGGTGAAGCTGTTAAGACCTTGCTAGGTCAATAGTACCTACCTACCAACAGTATTTGATAGCTGTCAAAATCTCTTCAGTGTTGCCAGGATATATTTTAAATTCCTAATTTAGTTATCGAAGGAGTGATATGGGAAAGTTAGTCAGGAAAGGTGGAGATACCATAATTGACGGTACGCAAAAGTACATTTATAAGAAATAAAATATGAGTATACAAGCATATTATATATATTTTTTATAATAATTAAGAATAAATTCTTACATCACGAGTTATAAAATAAATACATTTATTGCCTTAAATTAAGTCCAAAAGTACTCTGTACAATTATTGTTAGCGATGTACAAACGAGAACGACAAGTAAAAAATATAAAAAACAAAATAAAAGGGGCCTTAACGTGAAGTCAGCAAGTTTTCACAATTATCCATGTGACGTATCACTACGAACTTAACAAATTGTGTCAGAATCACAACCAATAGTTTGCATCTTAATTTCATCTCTTATACAATATTACACAAACTATTTTATATCATTGCTCTTCGCTTACTCTAAAACAAGAACCATTCTTTACCTTATTACATATAATTACAATTAAATTATAACTATCTAATTGCTAGCGGGTGTTTATTACTGGACTGTTGTGTTGTTTCCCCACAATATTTTCCGCGCACTTGGTAATATCGAGATCCTAAGCAGCGTACAGACTGACATGACACTTCTTATGCATATTTAAATTTACATTTCGTAAAAATCAATTCACGTTCATTCGTTTGAAACTTCTTTTTTTTTTGTCAAACTGGCTATGCTGTTTACCTGGTAAGGTCTTTACAGCTTCACCGGACTACTAACATGTTCAATGTCGTTTGCAACAAGAATACTCTTCTAGTCTTTGAACGCTAACAAAATACCTGACCAATGACGTCAGAGCCCATAGACTCGGTCATTTTTTTGTAAATTGTTATTGTTTCATATTCCTCAATTTCATTATTTACCTTTTTAATGATATTTTATTGGTAAAATACGAGTATTCAATAAAACATTTTGAATTTATTTTGTTAGAAGACTCATGCAGTCTGCACACAACTTAAGAAACCATTTTCTCTTGTGTTTGTTTATAGCAGTAAATCTTTATATTTTCACTCTCACGGGTAAAATTAACTGTATATCGATAGTCAATAGTGAGTACTAACGTTTTATGATGTGGTCGTATTACTTAATATATCCGCCGGGATTCATTGCTTTTTATAAAGGCATTTTACTTAACCAAGGCCACTGTGACATCCACAATGTGCGACTACTAACCTAGCATATTAATATGCCCTATGTACTATCATATAAAAAACGGTGTTGCTTTCAAATATTGGCATTGCTCATACAGAATTACAGACAATAATAAATTATAAAATAAAGACGGTTATAATATCACGAAATAAAATCCATGTGGCAAATAATATGGCATCAGACATTTTAAGTACTTTTAATTATTTAAAGTAAAAACGAATCGAACTTGCCGTTACGCAAGCTTCGATACATTTCAGTTGAGAGTAAAACAACGTACACTCTCCTATTTGTATTATTTAAGAGTCTAGTTAACTGGAAGACAGAAAAATCATTGCTATTCAGATCAAAAAAACAGTTATATAAATAACTGGTATACCAATTTTAAAGTCATACTGGCCATTAAGCCAATAATAATAATAAACCAATTTCACTAATAGATATAATAATAAAACTAAAATGGACAAAAACATATAATAATACAATTATGTACTTCTGTGTCACTAGCAACCAAACTGTGTACTCGATTATTATAGGTTACGTTTTAACACAGGGTCGGGCTCCATTAATTTCAAAATTGACTAGATATCTGTGTGCATAGGAATCGTATATAAAATAGCTAAGTAAAGGAACCAATACACTGAAATCTTGACATGTCCGTGTAAAAAACCATATAAAACTATTTTATTGCCATAAGCAAATATACAACTAACCTGTACTTTATATGACGACGAGTAAACGACAACACGTCTTACCTCTGTACACTCTGTAGAAACGTATGCGCGCGCACTCGACAACGTAAAAAAAACCGCACTCAGTCATGAAATCTAGACGAGGGACCTAATTCGACACTACAAGTAAACGTAATAAAATTAAAATGAAAAACTTCACAACATTGACAAATCTCACGGTGCGACGCGGACGACCGATATTATCAACAAATATTAGGCGCTGCGGCCGCGCACTCAACAGCGGTCGCGCGTCCCCTCCACCAGCGGGCCCAGCGGTCCCAGCGGCCCCAGCGGCCACGGCTCAGTCTGCGACACAAAGAACGAACGGCACAACAGCGGAGAGAGCGCCGCGCTCGGTCACGCCCGGGGCGGCCATCACTTGGGCGGCTGGTACGGCGGGTACGGCTGGTGCGGCTGCGCGCCGCGGCTCCCCGTCGCGTACAGCTGCTGCTGGAAGTTGTGGAACTGGGCCGCGTACGCGGGGTCCTGCGGCGACGGCACCGCGAACCCCTGCCCCTTGAACGCGCCCGCCCCGCCCTGCACCGAGGGCGGCAGGGGCTGCGCCGCGCCCATGCGCACGGGGCCCTTGACGCCGCGGAAGGCGGCCGCGCCGAAGGGCTCCGTCGGCAGCTTGGGCGGGGAGCCGAACCCGGGCGGGTAGTGGTGCGGCATGCGCAGGAGCGGCGCCCGCATGCCGGCCCCGCGCATGCCGCTCTCGTCGATCCCGCGCGCGCCGAAGTACGCGCCCTTCGCCTCCATCTGCATCGGGCTCGTGACGCGCTGCAGGAACTCGAGCGAGGGCGGCCCGCGCGGCCCCGAGTTGCACGCCATCTGCGCGCGCGTCGGCAGGTACTGGATCGTGTTCGGCGCGCTCGCCTTCACCTGCACGTTGGCGCCGTTGAACGGTGCCATCTTGCCGCCGCCGCCCATGCGCGGGCCCAGCATCGCGCCGTCCGGGCCCATCGGCCCCATGGGCCCGCCCATGGGGCCTCCTCCCATTTTCGGGCTGAGGTTCATCTCGGGTGGGAAGTCCCCGCCGCCCATCATACTTTCCATGGGACCGCCCATACCTGGTCCTCCCATATTATCCATGTGGCACCCTAAAAATTTATAAAATTTAAAAAATCAGAATAATTCACTTAGCTAATTGCAGTTCAAAATATTGTAAAAGATAGTACCTAAATCATTCATCATCATATGCGAATGTGAATGTGGGTGCATGGGGTGGTGGTGCTGCATGTGATGCGGCGCGCCTCCGAAGGGCCCCATGGCACCGCCGCCGGGTCCCATGGGCCCCGGGCCCGGGCCGCCGCCGCCCACCGTGTTAGTTAGCTGCTGAGACATCTGCGCCAGCGAAGATATCGGATCGAAGGAAGACGTGGCCGTGCCCATGGGCCCGTTGGGACCCTGGTTAGGGTTGATGGGGATGTTATCGGGCCTGCTCATGCTGCAGGGTCCAGGGAACGGACCCGGTAGACTCGTACTGTTCGGTCCACCCGATAGTGTTGTCTGTAAAAATATTATCGACTTGTAAAATGGACACTAACTTTAATACTTTGTAAGCGGTAGAGCCACGGGTTTCAGCACGAATGGATCGGCTCGGCCGGCGTAGAACTCACAGGAACACCGACATGAAGTAACAGTGCTTGGACTATTGCGTTTCGTTCGGTCAATGAGAGCGCTGGAGGCCCACCTCCCCTCCCCTTCCCAACAAACATAGGCTGGCAATGCACTTGCGACTCCCTTGGTATTGCTAGTGTCTATGGACGGCGGTGATCACCTAACATCAGGTGACCCCAACTGTTCGTTTGTCTCCTATGGTAGAAAAAAAAAAGAAAAAAGCAAGTAAGGTGTACGTACCTCGTTGTTACCCGCTAAGGTGTCCTCCATGGTGCCGCTGGCGCTGGTGGGCACGGAGCTGGAGGCGATGCTGCAACTGCTCTTGATAGTCCCGGCGCAGGAGGAGGTGGAGGAGGGCGCGTACGGACCTTGATTAAGACTCGAATTATCTCGCTGAGGTGTTTTTGAGGCGCTGTCTTGACTTGAACGATTCGACGATGGACTGGGTCGAGATTTTTCGTCTAAAACATTATTTCATAGAAATAGCAAAATTTCTTTTCCTTGTACTGTTGTACCCTTTAACATCAAAGTTAATTGTTCAAATTGTATAGGAACCTACATCAATGCCTGAGAAATTTACCTTCGACATACATACTAATACCATTATCAACATATATGCGTAATCGTGTTTTACTTACCCTGACCACACTTTGTATTTGCTGCCGATGTGGGCGTTTGCGGGTTATTGAATCCTGGACTTTGTTCTAACGAAAACCTTCCTGCCCGTTGTTCTGATAACGATGAATGAGGTTCAGGTGTGCCTGGCATCATACTGTGAATATAGAGTAAATAAGTATTATAAATTTAATATTATATGTATGATCGCTCACAGACTTTAAAATTTCTGGTTTTCACAAGACCAGTAACAGGTGAACACCCCAACAAAAAAATTGGTTGTCTGCGAAGTCGGTTTACGGACGATAATTTTACATGATAATGTCATAAGAAAAAACTGATGAAAAATTTTATAAATTGAATTATTATTAAATCATTATTTAGTTTAATAGTACTCGTTAATTCAAAGAGATATATGCTATATAAGTCTAACGCTTAGGCCGATCGCGCCACTCTATCGCTTGTTCCGCGCTCTCGCTTGCACCGAGATGCTTTTTCATGCGTGCAGTCGGCGTTCATCGATTTATAGACGTTATAACGTCATAAAAATTTATAATAATAACTACCGATTCATAGTGTTTATTATGGTAAAATTATTGTTTACATAAATAAAAGCACCTTGCGAATACTCTGTGAAGAGCTTATATTTTGTTAATTTTATCATTGATTGTCTCAGCTAGTGAAGTTTGATTTCATATACAGTAATACTATGACAACAATTTCATTATAATATGATAAATGAAACCGACATTAATAAAATACTCAAAAAAAAATCAGAATATTTTTGACCAAAGACATGTGTACATGTGACATATTCTTGAACTATCATAAACCTATCTTTCTATACAATTCCCATTCGATTTAGAGGAGTTGCCTGATGCATCTGCGAAATCCAAGGTCCAATGCGCAATGGAATTAAAATATGACTTCTTGAAAACATCACCTATGGAATAAAAAACGGATTTTCCAAAACGATTTATAAATCAAGAAGTTCTGAACTCACAAATATTTAAGGAAAAAAAACAACCGAAAAGAGATATTCTTCCTTTTTGATGACGCTTAAGAAGTACAACGTTACAATTTGGTATTTTCTATTTGTTAAGGACATTGGATGCTTATCCTTTGAGCTTCATTTCGAACCGTTTTTTCTAAACCGCAAACATCACTGTAACAAATTTACGGCTTCTACAATAGAACCGTTCAGTATCTTTTTTGACGATTCAAATAGGATATTTCTGATTATTATTTATAATTCATCTTATTTACATACGAATACCAAACGATATCACGAAAACCTCTACTATTGATAAATAATTTAGGGTACAGATTCAAATGCAGTTAAAAACTTGATTTAAAAGATTATTAAATAAAAATAATTAAATGCTACCAGTAATTACATTGACTATTTTGTCGAGATTATGAATGCATTCGTAATCTTACCCGGCTGGAGATTTTTGGTTAGAACTAGACTGTGGCGTTTGTCCACCACTGTTCGACGGTGGTCCGTTATCTTTCAATGATGTGTTCGGCTGCTTCTGTATTGTGAGCTCTTGACCTTTACATACAAAAATAGAATTAATTATCTTTTATGTGATATGAACCGTTGTCAATTAATATGAGTTGAAAGAATAAATTAGCCATAGATTATGAAGGACAATATGTTAGCACATTTTCACCAACCACCACCAGATAAAACAATAAAAACACAACTTTTTTTATGTAACACAAAGGATTTTAAAGTGAGACTACAGTGCACTACAGAAAACGTGTATGTATTATAATTATGCATAACTTTAATTAATAACGATACGTCAACAAAACACCAATTTGTAAAGAAAAAAATAGATATTACTCGTCCGGTGACGTTATTTTAATATTTATTTTAAATTGTTTCGAAAAAGAATTTTCTCTCTCATATTCAAGTGAATACAAATTAATTGCTTAGCAGATACAATATAAACTCTATATAGCGAATTACTATAAGACAAAAACTCTAACGACAATTAATTACTTGAATTTTATTTGCTTACATTATTGTTCATAAATTGATACACCTTTTATATGGTCATCAATAGCTTTCAATAGCGAAGCAATGGTTATAAACATTGATTTATAACTTCCTGGTGCTAAAAATAAAAACATAATGTAGCGAAATTATTGGATTTTTTTTGTAAGTAAAATAATCTCTACAAATGCCAGCATATCCTCATAAAAAGAAATAAGGAAATATGTACCATTAAAATACTGGCAAAAAAATATATCAGAAGAAATAATAATATTAAGTTTACAATCAGCACAATGTATATATTATTTTACATGAACTATTAAGGGCACCTTTTATTTTCGTAAAAAATGAATTTCGTGTGCGAGGGAAACAACGTTCATTGGAATATTGTGAGCTACTTTTTTATAATTTTAATTTTTTTCTTACTACTTAATCCCTATAAACCTTTTAACGATTTTAAGTTACTGTTCTTACACTTTATTGTCGAAGTTCTTCTCTATAAAAAAAATATAACAATATGTATTGAGGGCAACACTCTGAAAATACATCTACCTATAAATAAGCACAATCGCTTCGGCTGTTTCGAAAATCAAACTGGACAAACAACGCCCAATTCAATAATATTTACATTATAGATATTTGACATAATTATTTAAAATTTAAAATAATATATTTGCAACTTTATATTGTTTTTTCCGTTAACCAAAAATAATAACTCAGTAACGTTTGGCTATATAGAGTTTACAATGTATGTAAAGAGTCACCGGAAGAGAATAAATAGGTTGTATATTGAAAATAAACTGTTCAAGTTCAAAGACCCAGAAAACAATAATATTATTTATAATGAGCAAGACTAAACCCTTTATCGTCAGTAGGTACAAAAAAACATTTATGAAGCATGTATAATTAATTACATAGCAAAATATAATAGCAAACCAACATTTTATAAGCCTGGGATTACAAACCTATTAATATTAGTTTCATATTTTTGGAATAGTTATAAACAATATTAACGGGTAAAGCTAAATGCGATATGGTAAATTTTAGTCAGAATCTCACGTTTTGTTAAGAGTTACATGGAAACAATGGGTCATAAAACGATATGGTTTAATCCGAGGCATATAATAATAATATTCAGAATACTCGTCCACGTCTAATTAAGCGAGTTGAATTTTAGTCCGAATCTCATTTTCATCAATTTTGTTAAGAGTTGCATGGAAGAGAACATGGAGACAATGAATGGCTCATAAAACGATATGTTTTAATCCGAGGCATATAATAATGATAATTAGAATACTCGTCCACGTCTAATTAAGCGAGTTTACCTTCAAATTGGTTGAGATATGATATTTGTTGCGGCGACGGCACCGGCATCAAGCTGGGCTCCTTGCCGTGCGAGCCGACCTGTTGGTTCTTCTGTTGTTGCGCCGCCAAACATTGGAGAGTGCGGACAAACACACCATCGTCTAGTTTCTCTAATATCTCTTTGATGGCCAACGTTCGATCCAATGTTTGTTCAAATCCGATTCGTTCGTATTCAGATTTTTCATTTGACGCATTTTATATTTATCGTGAGATCCAATTTCGAGGTTTTATTTTTTTGTTTATTTAGTTGTTATTTCATCACACGTTGGGATTTCAAGCGTCAAGCGTTTGCGGGGGGAGGGAGAGGGAAAACAAAAAAATCGCATTACAACTACAGACAAATAAAAAAAAACAAATGGTAAAAATAAATTCAAATAAAATAATATTGTCTTCAAACAAATCTCATATGTGGTTGGGAAAATGTCTAACACATGGAAACGTGAGCATGCTCTACATCTATGGCTTTAGTTTTTAGTATTAAAAATCCTCACATGCCATATAAACTTACCTAATACCTTCGGATTAAAAATAATACAATTGTGAATTTAAAGGATTCATAGAAAACTGATCTGCTTTATAAGATTTAAAAGTTAGGTGTTAAACTTACATTCAAATAGTTACATAATATATAATGAAAGATATTGTTAAGATATCTGTTAAATATTTTTTTCAACTGTATATTAAATACACAAAGTTGGCTAAACATTTAACTGCATAAAGAACAAATTTGCATATACGAGCATTTTGCACAAACACAATTACTGATTGCAATGACATAATGATCATACGTACGGTTGCACTAATATAATGATCCTAAGTATGGTTGCACTAATATAATGATCATACGTACGGTTGCACTAATATAGTTATCATATGTACGATTGCACCAATATATTGATCATAAGTATGGTTGCAGCAATATATTGGTCATACGTACAGTTGCACTAATATAATGCTCATACGTACGGTTGCACTAATATGATCATACATACGGTTGCACTAATATAATGCACATACCGTACGGTTGCACTGATATAATGATCCTAGGTACGGTTGCACTAATATAATGATCATACGTACGGTTGCACTAATATAATGATCCTAGGTATGGTTGCACTATTATAATGATCATATGTACGGTTGCACTAATATAATGATCATACGTACGGTTGCACTAATATAATGATCATATGTACGATTGCACTAATATATTGATCATACGTACGGTTGCACTAATGTAATGATCCTACGTATGGTTACACTAATATAATGATCATACATACGATTACAATAAAATAATGATCATACGTATGGTTGCACTAATAAAATTATCATACGTACGGTTGCAATAATATAATGATCCGACGTATGGTTGCACCAATATAATGATCATACGTACGGTTGCACCAATATTATGACCATACGTACGGTTGGTTGCATTAATACAAACATAATCTATCATTGTGCAAAATATTTATACATCCAGAATTAATTAAATATGCTAGTACACGTGTCGAGTTAGCTCTTATAAATAATGGTAAAAAATAATAATATCCTTTAAATTCACAATTTTTTTGGTCTCGTGAGCAGAATTTAATATATTTAGTTGGTGTTGTTAGTGCCGATGTGTGAATTACAAACCTGGTGCATCTTGTTTAGGTCCCGGTTTGCAGTGCGCTGGGCTGTTGAGGCCGGAGCTCGCCCTGGAAGCCTCCGCCGACATGGGCATTTGCACTGAACCGTGTCCGGGTGATTGCGTCGCTGTGTGGTAGTCAATAGTATAATATCATTGTAGCGACATTTTACTTTCCACAGATTAAATCATAACTAATATCACGTTCTAATGTGAATTTACTTGTTTATTTATTATCCATTTACGAGATAACTACTCAACCGATAGCCATGAAATTATGCATACACATTATCAAGGTTGCCAAAAAGGACATCAGGTACTTTCATCTAGAAGAAAGTATAGCTCCCGGGAATAACAGATATTTATCTTTTAAACGGTCATTGCAACATACAGAAGTATAGAAAAAAGGACCTGTGGTATTGTGGAAGAAAATCTGATAGTCTCACAAAAATCTGCATTTGATTGACAAAGTCTACATTATCGCTGGCAAAAACTAATTGTAAAAGTAAATATTAATACGGAATAGACTACAAACCCCTAATGTAAAATGTCTGTCTGTCTGTTAGTATGTTTATAACTCAAAAATCATTAAACGAAATTCTTGCTTTTAAATTATACGTGTATTTTCTACCCAGGTGTTAGTATAACTTATATACGTTTTGTTAAACATCTTAAAATATGAAACAAATTTATAGTTCAAAGTAAAATAAATGAACACCCAAATTAACACCAATAACACTGCGTTGCAATATTTTTACCTAAACAATGAAATTTTCATTATATAGGTATAATCACAAAATTAATCAGTAGACAATTAATTAAGACTATACATAAAATAATTAAAAGTATAGTCACAAAACGAATTGTTATAATTATTTAACACCTCGGCTGATTTTTTAAGACCCAAATCGCAAAATGAGGGATAATGTTCTAAATATCCAGCTAATTTTTTAACGTTTCACATTACATAGTTTGTTATTGTTCAAGTTTTTTAAACTTTGTAAAAAATATAGTTTTTTTTTACTTATGGTGCCAACAGTCTCTTCATCAGTGCATCATAAGGTCTACATTCGTTTGAATGGAACTTAAATACTTATGGTTTTGGACAGTCCAGGGGTTAATTCGCAAAAAATATTTTGACATTTACATTCGAAAGCAATCAGACAAACGCTTTTAAGCAAATGTATTATAGATCTGGAATATCGGCCGTAAAATGTCTAGTTTTAGCAAAAATTAGCCTTAAACTAAAGAAGATTTGGTCTCAACTAGTGTTAAAAATGTAGTATTTAACAAAATTAATATATACCTATAGGCACAGAGGCAGAACGGTGTAATGGTGAGGCGCCGTACGGTGGTGGAGGTAAGCAGCCACCCCTTTCTGAGCACGGGGATTTAACTTGAGTACCTTAAACAAATAGAATATAAATAGAGATAACTTCCAATGGTGATAGAGTAGCATTTAACATAAGTTTGAAGCGATGATGATTCAGTTGTCAGCATCTCTGTACATCGAGTCGAATAACTTAGATTTGAAATCTCGAGAATGAGCCGCAGCTATTGGTAAAAGAAAATATCTTATATATACCATAGCATGGTGGTAGCAATGATATTATAACTATATACATACGTCATAAACTTCTTTTTAACGGCTGGCCTGTAAATCCACCCGTATCTAGGCAACATATAAGTATTTCTTTTTAATCACCGATATTGAGAATATTAACTCTTACTTCCACATTTTATCTAAGACAGTTTACAAATGTGTGCGTTATCGTGCATTTGTTTTATCAAAAAATATCATATAGGTAACGTATCTACACCTTTTTAGGTATAATATAATTGTGTGAAGGGCTTTTTCAATGCCCACCTATCATTGATACAGCGGTTATATGAGGATAGTGGGTCACACCATGTTTTGATATTTATAATGTACTTTTTTTGCTAAACGTCTATTGATGAAATCGTGTATCAAAGACTTAATTATTTCAAGGTAATATTAGGTCTCTAACTATGATATTGCCGTTTTGTATGAAAATATTTAAACCATTTTTTTTCATGTATTTTTATTTGTATTAATCGAAGTAAGTAATCACCCATATAATCAATGCATCTTTGCCAACGCATTGGTAGTTCATTGATACCGTTCTTAAAGAAATCAGCTGGACGGGAGGCAAAAAATTCTTCAAAGGCATTTTGTACTGCCTCTCAGGTATTGAATTTTTTACCCGCCAAGGAGTTATCCAAATTCTGGAAAAAGTAGTAGTCTGTAGGCGCAAGGTCTGGTGAGTAGGGCGGATGACGGAGAAATTCCAACCCCAGTTCTTGCAACTTGGAGACCGTTTGCTGTGCAGTATGAGCGATTGACCAATGCTGGTTAGAGATGTGCCAGCTTCTCCATCATTGTGTTCAGTTCTTTACAGTATCTGCAGTAATACTCACCCCGTTTGGTAAGAAGCTGTGATGAATCGCAGCGGCGCTAGACCACCACTTTTCTAGGGTAAGTTTTCGTTTAAGCATTGTTTAGGTGCTGAACCAGGATCCAACCAACTTGCTGAGCGCTTTCGGTTATCAAACAGAATCCATTTTTCATCGCAGGTCACAATGCGGTTCAAAATTTTTTAATTTGTGTGTCTGTTGAGCAGTGCAAGGCACGTCTCGACGCGTACTTCGCGCTGGCGATCATTGAGTTCGTGGGGCACCCATTTGTCAGGCTTTTTTTAACTTACTAATTTAACGCAAATGGACCAATATTGTTTTGACGCTAACGGCGAAAGCTACTGCTTATTCAGCCGTAGATTGTGTAGTTGATGTTGCGTGCCGCTTGTGCCGCGTTGCTGCCACGACGGTACTCATATTCCATAATTACTCGAATTTTTAACGTACCCATGATGACAAAAAAGATTTAAATGCGATGAAAATGTAACACTAATCAATAAACAAATGACTACTTTTGGAAAAAGAATTCCATGTTTTTAAAATAAATAATTTGAAATTAGAATTCTTAGCCAAACAAAAATTATTTTGATTTGAAATGACCAGGACTGCAGAACGGCAATTTCATAGGTAAAGACCTATTATTTCCTAGTAGCGTCTAAAGAGGACTTTAAAAACTTCTAATGAAAACTGTCATATGAGAAAGGTAATTAAAAGGCAAATCCCATAGCTAGAACCACGCTGTAGCTATCACTAGTTTCAGCATGAATGGGTCGGCTCGCCCGGGGTTGTACCACCCTCTCAGAGAACACCGACGTGAAGAAACAGTTCGTTCGTTCGTTCAGTGAGAGCGCTGGAGGCCCACCTCCTCTCCCCCTTTCCTTCCCCCTTCCCTACCCCTCCTCCATACACTGGCTGGCAACGAACTTGCGACTCCCCTGGTGTTGCTAGTGTCTATGGACGGTGGTGATCACTTAACATTAGGTGACCAAATTGTTCGTTTGCCGCCTTTTGACAAAAAAAAAATTGCACAAATTCCTCTTTAGACTTCATCACATCACTTTATGAGCTTACGTTCTGTATTCTCCCACTTAAAGAAGGAAAAAGAAGATCGTTTTATTTTACCCACTTTTTTTTACTCTCTTGTGTTGAAACGATGATGGTTCATTGATTCGGACATCGCATTCATAGACATAAGTTCATATCTTTACGAATAAGCCGCAGCTTACGATGAAGAAATACGTCGTTATGAAACCGTACTATGGTGGCAGTAGGGCTTTCTCTAAGCTCGTCTGGATAACTACCACCCTCAATTTGAAAATCTGTCATCCAGCACCTGCTCTTGGAAAACAGCCGTCCTCGGTTTAGCGTGTTTACCGTATAGGGTCACATCGCTATCTAACATCAGCGGATGTATTGTCAATAGCCAAAAATCTATAAGTTTTTTTTAATTGTAGCACGGCAAAATGACTGGCCTATGCCTGATGGTAAGTAATGGACAGTACAATCTAATAACAATGGCGATCACCGACTGAGAGACGATCCATCGCCGGTCGCCGCTGTCATGCCGACCTGCGGAAAGCTGGATATGCATAGACTGATCCCGAAACGCGACCCGCAGAAGCGAATCTCTATGGCGGGTTTTTTTGCCATATACATGGGGGTTGCGATCCAGTCAGACTATAAAACCCTACCACCCCGCTTTCGCCATTGCCTCGTTCGTTATTCAACAGAGTGCACCACGTGCAGGTGAAGTTGGCTTGGGTGTCTCAAGTCCTATGATGTTATTCGACACCCCTTACACCCCGAAAAGGGTATAAAATTAAAAAAAATGTCGAACCATTTTGTTTAGATTTGAAACGGTAAACGCCGTCACGAGTTGTGAACGAGACTTTCGTGAAATGTGTATACGCGAGGTACAATATATACAAGACGTTACATTTGGTAATGAACAAGTAAAGATAACCATAAAAGATTGTAAATTTTAGTAAATTCAATATAATTAAAAGAACAGCATTTTGAATTGTAATCTATTAATTCCATGATTGATCTTACAAAGTCTAGCTAAACCTAGCATATTTTTCAAACAATATAATCTCCATATAGAAAAATAGACAATCAAGTACCACGAGAATCCTTTCTTTAAATCTGATGAGCAAATCGATTAGAAGAAAAAAATAGCTGACGTAATAATTTAAATAACGGTAACACGATATTAATTTTTATATTAACGTAAGGAATTATTTTATACTAGTTGATACCCGAGACTTGCTCTGGATGATATTTTATCTTTAATGTACAGAGAAAAAAATATTAAAATAATAATTTATTTTGAGTACAAAATTTATCAGTTTACACCCTCTCTCCTGCGCATGCGCACCGCACCGTCCCGCCCACACATCGCTAAACGCGTAATTTTAATAAAAATCGTAACTACTTAAAACTTAAACTATTATAATATATGTTTTAAAGAAAACCAACTGTCTAATAAGTAAAATTAAAAGAAAAATACATATATGTCCAAATCAATCCAGTAGTTTATATATATCCATCCAATAATACACACAGGACGACAAATCTCTATCGTTATATATATAGAGAAGATAGACAGATACCAACGATTTTAATTCTTTGAAATATATTTACTTCTTCAAGTTCGTGATAAGATAATGAAGAAGATATTGATTAAATATGGACTCGTTTATCATTTTTGTTAGAGTTCGTGATAAGATAATGAAGATATTGATTAAATATGGACTCGTTTATCACTTGTGTTAGGTGAAAAAAAAAGTACACAAAAATTAAAACTTACTCAGATCAGTGTCCATAGATTTGGGATCGTCGAAGAACTGATGATGTAGTTTCTGCCAATCGATATCCGCACCGGGTGGACTTTTAGGGCTTCGAAGGCCACCCTTGTGGGACATAGAAACGCCACCGACCCCGGGACCTAACCCACCGGGGTCGCCAGGACCCATCTGGATAAAAAAATACCATAAGTACAATTACTCGTAATATATTTCAATTATAGTAATTCCTATAACTGAGTCGAAATGTATGAGATATAATATGTAAATACTACTAGTTCTAGATTGTTCTATTTCTATACTTTACAGGTTTTAACATTTGACTACAATCCATGTAGTCCAGTATAGTAGTAGCACTAGCGGGTCCAGTGAATGTTATGCCGCCGTGATATTTAAAAAAAAACTTTGACAAATTATATACCGAAACCATCCTCATGAATCACTTTATCTACTGGTAAAAAACAACATGAAAATCCGTTTAGTAGTTTTTGTGTTTATCACGAACAGACAGACAGACAGACAGATATGGCAGAGGACTTTGTTTTATACTACGTAATAATATAATAGCAGTAGTATATAGTAATAGTAGTAGGGTACAGTAGTAGTATATAGTAGCTTTGACGTTCATAAGTGCCTTCTCAGGGCCTAAACTAAATAGAGTACATTTTGATTTTGAGTAAGTATAGGAATACAAAACAAATCAATACTGATACAATACAAAACAATAAAGGCGATAATAAGCTCAGTTAACTATCCGACCTAAAAGAGTTAATAGTTAAGTTAAAAAAATAACTACAGTCCGCTTACAATTACAACGATTTTTGACATAGAGAACAAAAAAAAAAAGGTGCGGACCAAGAGTCTACAGGGATGGAGAAACTTACAGAAACTTATGTATGTATAACATGAAAACATCTATAAGGGCTCGGTGACGGATTTAACTCGAGGGTGGAGGACAGCCAGGAGGTTTTATGAAAAGGGTAGGTGTCGGGTAGGGCACCCACTATACTATGGTCTTTTTTGAAGTGAAAACTTCTTTAAGCGCGTTGAGCGGACTTTTTGGTAGGAGACAAAATTTGTAATTTCGCGTCATGACATCCTACGTCGGCGTGACCGGCCGTATTGCGCTTGCGTTAGACTAGCGACCCGTAGTATAGACGCATGTGCTCCGAGTGCCAATAAATGTGAAAACCAGAATAATGGTAATCATTTCAACAGGTATTATACAAATTATGAAATTTAAATAGTATCAAACTATAATCGATTTAATAATTCAAAAGAGAAAACAATTATTCCACTGTTATGAGTTTCCACTTCTATCGGCAGTCCTTATTGACTGCCTCGATTGTTTTTTACTTAACTATTAACTACTTTAGGACGGATTTTCATTTTGATTCTTTTAGGGCCATTTTTAAGTTATAATCTACAATGTCCCGTGCCAGAGCGTCCACGGCCCGATGGATGAACCAACTAATCCCGTCTTCAGTCGCGTCCGTATCAGAACAATGGTTTCATAACAATGTTTCCATTCACTAAAGCCTCGGCTTCATTTTTTTTTTTATTGTAGCACGGCGAAATAACTTCACTGTGCCTGATGGTAGGCACAGTACAATCCACAAACAATGGCGACCACCGAGTGACACACTATCCATCGCCGGTCGCCGCTGTCATGCCGGCCTGCAAAAAGCTGGATATGCACAGGCTGATCCCGAAACGCGATCCGCAGAAGCGAATCACTATGACATGGCTTTTTCGCCATATACATGGTGGTTGCGACCCAGTCAGGCTGTAGAACCCTACCACCCCGTTTTCGCCATTGCCTCGTTCGTTATTCAGCAGAGTGCACCACGTGCAGGTGAGATTGGCTTGGATGTCTCAAGTCTTAGATGTTATTCGACACCCCTTACACCCATTTGAAGTTATGGATACATTAATCCCTTAATTAAGTTGAATATAATTCTTGTGATTACTTACATTTCTTCCACGGCCATATTCGTCGCACATCGGTCCATTAACGGGTATTCCGTGATGATCGGGTCCACAATCACCGTGTACCATTCCCCCCATAATACTGCCGTCCATCATTATGCCACCTGAAATAATGGACGAAATAATTATATCTCAATGCTATGTTATCTTATGATACAGTTGAGCAAAATTGATTTTAGACTTACCATTCATAGCGTTGAGATTAGGTCCTGGCATCATTCTCGGTCCCATGTGTGGTCCACCCATCATACATTGTTTAGGCCCACCCATACCTCCCATTGGATTTGGCATACGCTTAAAAACAGAAAGAATTGCGTTATATATACAATATATATACACTACATTATGTTGTTCATATTTTAAAATGTATGCTTACCCCCATGGGACCACCACATCCTCTACCCATGTGCATATCTGTACACATTCCTGACTTCATATCGGGTCCTCCACAAGAACCTCGAATTCCCTTCATCCCGCAAGGCCCCATTTGTCCCATCGGACCACCGGGCCCCATTCCACCCATCATGGGTCCATTAGGTCCCATCATACCATTTGGTCCCATAGAACCATGTCCCATGCCCATACCGCCTGGCCCACCCATTCCTCCCATGGGACCGCCAGGACCCATTGGACCGCCCATAGGCCCGTTTGGACCCATCGGCCCACCCATGGGACCATTCGGACCCATTGGTCCCGACATGGTGCAACTGGGACCAGAGTTCATACTGTTCGGCATTGAGACCATAGGACCATTCGGTCCTATTCCCGACATGGGCGGGAATGGCATGTTCATGTTGGCCGTCGAATTTGGAGGGTTGATTTCATTCGGACCCTGTGATCCGTCCCCGGGGCCAGAATTGGGGCCATTCCCTCCACTTTCGGGGAATAACATTTGTTGCATTTTGCGTATCGTTGCCAGTTGTTCCTCGCGGTGTGCTCGCTGTTGCGGCGTTAGATTCTCATCGGGAATTTTTACACCTGCACAAACATGTACTTGTAAACAAAAAATAGTATGCACAGATAAATAGAATTATTATGTTATAATGTGCACATTTGACATTCAAAGTTATATTAATCGCTTTGAAAAAAGTACATCATGAATAATATCAAACATACAAAACATGTCAAATAAGTGTCACATTATAGTATCGGCACAGGTGGTTTTCAGGGTCGCGTACTAAATAAGTTATACAATTATTTGTAGAATATGTATTCTCTTTTATTCAAATCATAGTTAACTACATACACGGGGCCATGACAATCGCATATTCGTTATAATCATTTACCTCGGTTTATTTTTAGAGATTTTACATATTATTTAATGTGTTATAGACTTTTATCTTGCAGGAAATAGAGTACAATTTCGAAAAAAATTCATGATTAGGCATAATAAAGTATATTTTTAACAATGTTATTTAAGATATACTCAAAATACACCTGTCCACGTGTGAGGATACATCATTAAACAGTTCACCTTTAGGACCACCTTGGCAGGACTGGTCGCCTGATGAGTCAGTGGAAGCAGCGGACGTTGGCACATCGTTTTGCTGCCCTCCGGCTTCCGAACATGAAGACAGCGACGATGGTCCATTTGGCATACCATTTGACATTACAGAGGAGTTTTTCTGTAATTACATATTGAAAGAATCACATATCTATACTAATATTATAGAGCTGGAGGATTTGATTATTTGGTTGAACGCTAGGGTGGGTCAAAAAATCGATTTTTTTTTACAAGTGACAGGGATAAGTTGGTTGGTTATATATATATAACAACTAAAATTCGTGTAAATTTTCTCAAAAATTATAAATTAAATTGAATTTTTTCGAATATCCCATCTAAAACTTTTAAAATCCGTACACATGAAAGTTTGATGATGAATATCTTTTGAACGGTTAATTTCATCGCCAAACATAGGAAACCATTTTTATGGAGCAGTTAATTTCCAATAAAAATTTGTATTGGGCATTTTGTAAAAGTCATTTATTGTCGAGTTATAAAATTCATAAACAAAAATGAAATTTGTCTTAAAATAATCAAAATTAAATCCTTAATATCTTCATCGCCAAAACATAAGAAACCATTTTTATAGAGCAGTTAATTTCCAACAAAAATTTGTATTGCGCATTTTGTGTCATTTATTGTCGAGTTATAAAATTCATAAACAAAAATGAAATCTATCTTAAAATAATCAAAATTACATCCTTAATATCTTTCAAATGGTGAGGTTTACCGAAAAAATATAAGATACCTTTTTTTTAGAGCATTAAATTTCCTCAAAAACCACTGTCTAGCAACCCATTTTTCCGTGTCACTTGTAAAAAACAATAATCGATTTTTTTGACCCACCCTATAAGGTGTCTAGCAACCCATTTGCCCGTGTCACTTGTAAAAAAAATCGTTTTTTTTGACCCACCCTATTGAACGCGTTAATCTCAGGTACTACTGGTCCGATTTAAAAAAGTCTTTCAGTGTTTTAGATAAGTCATTCATTGAGGAAGGCTATATGATATATATCATCACGCTAAGACCAATAGGAGCGGAGCACCAATGAAGAATATTTCAAAATCGGGTGTTTTACATTTTGAGAGTTTCCGCTCCGTGTTAGCGTTAACCCAAAGTAACAATTCTACGCGAACGAAGTCGCTGGAAGAATCTAGTACATTATAAATAATGTTATACAAATTTAATGTAATTTGGGAGAAATAAATTAGCGTAAAAAATTACCAAAAATATTAGTTACTAGACAAAGTAAATATATGGTATAATAAATAATTTAAAATGTGTTCACGAATAAATATATAATAATAATTAAAGAGTACTCACGGTGTCCCAGGGCATTTCACCATCAGCACCGAGGCCGTCCATGACACCACAGGACGGGGTGCCCCCTGGAAACCCATCTATAGGACCCATTCCGGGCCCCATTTGACCCATCTGACCGGGTCCGCTTTTCATCATCATCATCTGGTTGCCGGGACCACCCATTCTGTTAGGTCCCATCATGTTGGGACCCATGTGACCCATTCCACCGTGGCCCATTGGCCCCATATTCGGTCCCATAGGGCCGCCCATCATGTGGCCCATGTGGTTAGGACCACCCATCATGTTTGGTCCGCCTCGCATTCCTCCACGAGATTTCGCCATTGCTAGATTATTTAGCCACTGGGCAGGGCTCTGTTTGTTAAATTGGCCCATTTTTAATGGATGTTTCTGTAAATGAATGTATATTTTCATTTTCAGAGCAAGTTTTCATTTTGTTTTGTTTAGTATTCGTATATTCTAATATACGTTATTTATATTTTACAATATGTTTTATATGTGATGTCTATGTATATATATAACTTGTGAGGTATTAACTAGTTTGTGTTACTGTACACCTCAAATACCCCCAATTCTACTCCATGGAACATATCCATTCTAAGGTTGCCTGGAAGAGATTGCTGTTGGCAATAAGGCCACCCTTTGTACTAATAACATAAATTAAAATGTTTTATAGTGTATGTGTATCATCATCACCAGCCTGTAAGAGACCCACTGCAGGGTCGTAAGCATATTCCCGAAGGAAGCTATGGCCATAATCAACAAGTCAGCCCACGACGTATTGGCGATTTTAAGCTCTGAGAAATCCAGTTCTATTTTTTTCCCACATATAGTTTTTTTTTTATACTACGTCGGTAGCAAACAAGCATGCGGGCCGCCTGATGATAAGCGGTCACCGCAGCCTATGGACGCCTGTAGCATCAGAAGCGTTACATGCGCGTTGCCGACCCTTAAGTAACCTATTTATTTTCCCCTTGAAGCACCCCATACTGTAGTCTCTAGGAAAAACTAAAAGGAAGCTCATTCATTTGTAGTTGTACTACAAAGAACATTTCTCAGGTTCAAGTTTCCTCACGATGTTTCCCTTCACCGTCAGCCGATAGTGTTACCAATTTGCATTTAGTAAATGCACGCGAATTCCGAAATATTTGTTGATACATGCCGGGGTTCGAAGCTGCGGACATCGAAATTATATTCCACCGGTCAAACCACTAGGCCACCACAGCTTCTTATGTGTATAATGATGTACAATGAAGATTAAATAAATAAATTCCTGTATTAAAATATTTTAAAACGGATGTGTTTATTTTTGTTAGTATTGCAATTAGTACTTTCAAAATATGGCATAATTTTACATATTATAGCCATTTTGAGTATAATATGAGTTTGGGATGGTAATTTTCAGTATATTTAGTAAATTAAACATACAATAAGACAAGACAATAATAAGAAAAACAACATAAAATAAGAGACGATAAATCACTAAGATAATACATTTAGTAAATTAAACATTAAAATAAGAGACGATAAATCACTAAGATAAAAATGCTAATGACCTCAAGATATTTTTTGGTGCCGGGTTGTGCACAATGATAGCCAATAATTGACTGGTGTTGTCCTGACATCACTGCCTCGGCACCTTTGTTCGCCAGATGCGTCGAGAAAACGAAGATCTGGCTTTGCTGCTGGGATTACATTGACATTTTAGTTAATATTTCAACGAAAATTCTAAATTAATGTGTCACATGTTTTTCAATGTTACCTCCATACTTCCTGCCTGTTTGCTGATCACATTTGAAGGTAGAGTCTGTGCTTCACTGGCTGACATAGGCCCCATAGAGACTCCGGGGCCCATTGGCCCACCTGGGCCTGCCATACGGCATGATCCCATTTCTGGGCCACCATTTGGATTGCGGCAATTTGGATTCCCATCCTACGGCAAGAACAATTGATGGTATGGTAAAAAACTTGAGATAAATAAATAAAATGGATATATTTAATATGAATAAGAAATAGAACAGAACAGAAATAGTATTATAGGCACAATATAAATTCAATTCTCCAAACTATTGGACAGATTTGTTTTATTTCTTAGACACTTGGTTCTAAAAAAAAAAAATGCTATCTATATTTAATAAACCGATACAAAAGTTATAAAACTACAGTTTTTATAAGGACTAAAGTTTCATTTATATATTTCCTTGCCATGAAACAGAAGGACAAGAGGTGTGTTGCTTATGTTTTCTCTCTGTTCATAAAATTATTGTCGAAACAAATAAAGGAGGCAAACGAGACCGCAGGTATCAGCTAATATAATATACAACTAGGTTTAGTTTATTTATAAATGTATGTATGACATCACAAACACCACAGCGAACTTGTTTTACATTTAGGTAAATGCAATTACAGTGTAAAGTCTCTATAATTAAACTTAAGGGCCCCAAGATACTTCATCAGTATAAAGAATCTTCGAGAGTGTTTTACTTTCGTTACTATTGCATGTATCAAACAAACCTTTCCTCAACATATAATGCTTTTCTCTTACTGGCCGTATTTAAGTTTCTAAGTTGGTTCACAACTGATAACATAGATGATTTGTATTTAATAACAGAGACCAAAATTTCCCAGAGAAACTATAATTCACGAGTAATAATATGTTTTCTTGGCAATGACAATAACAAAACAGATAGGCGGTTGTTTACAACCTCAGATAATTTAGAAATTTCATGATTTAGTCACAGCTTTTGTAGCCTGTGTGCTTAGTGTGAGTTTTTGTACACACTCGAACGCGTTGACGTTCACTACGGTTTGTATGGGATTTTAAAAGCGCCACCTAGTTGCTCACTTGTCAGACATAGTTTGTGAGTGCGAGTTTTGTTTGTTTACTTTATAGGTATCAAGTTTCGAAACGCGAGTATGCGCGAGTACGTAAAGGCGCGTAAATGCTTATTTGCGAGTGCGAGTTACAATGAAGTGCCATTTTGACGTTCCAAACCGGATCCTGGTCCCCCAAGTTCGCAGGACGGAGATTTCGTGGGGTCACCTAAGAAAAGGCGAAAAAAATATTAAATTACCAAAACATGATACAGCCCGGTGCATAGTTAATTGAGGCTTCGAAATTAGCTGCCAGCACGGACACACGCAGGTATAGGACAAGTCGAACATAATATAGCTTTGACTGAAGTTATTTTTTTTTATTTAAAATAATTCAAGGCTGGATCGAATATACAGTTATTTAATTGAAGGATTTAGATTTTCTCGCTTTAATATTTACTTTCATTAAAATTATATGTAAGAATTTTCATCAAAGAACTTTTTTGGTGCGTGTAATTTTCAAGCTGTTATCTTCCAAGATGTCCAATGAAATTATATGCTGTTAAATAACTTAATTATTTTAAGAAATAATACTAATTAAATCACACAAAAATAGCATCTCAAATAACCAATTATCCTTTAATAATATGTAAAAGATAAAAATGATCACTGTGTGTTATCGTTAGGAGATAGACATATGTGATCCAAGACTTTTCATTTTTATCAGCCTGTAAGAGACTCACTGCAGGCCTCTTCTTGAAGGAACTTATAGGTACAATCACCACGCCAGCCCAGGACGTATTGGCGATTTCAAACTCTGAGAAATCCACAATTCTATATTTTCCCACATACTACAAGAACTTGTCTCAAGTTCAAGTTTCCTCACAATGTTTCCTTCACCGTAAGTCGATAGTATCACCAATTTAAATTAGTAAACGTACGCGATTTTCGAAAAAAAAATGTTGGTACATGCCGAAGTTCGAACCTGTGGACATGGAATTGACATTTCACCGGTCAAACCATTCGACCCCCGCGACTTTCCTTTATACCTATTTCAAATGTACAATTTCGTAGTATATTATATTAATTTGATGTATCTTATATGAAAATCGTCTTACGCCTTATAAAATATGTGTTTCCAATCTATTGTAGCACACACCTGATATTGTTGGTTTATATATGTGTGTTGCTACCAATTTAATAGAAAGATAATAACAAAAAACTTAATAAAGCTATAGTAAAACGGCAACAAAATATTAAGAGCTCGACTGTACGTACAAAGACGACCGAGTTTACCCTATCGCATCTTCCTACGTCTAATATTTTATTGGCACATGGACTCGTGACAATACGTATAAGCAAATATTTGTGGTCGGAGATAGGTACAACAGAAAATAAACAAATTACAATACTTCTTATTCAACTGCGATTTCATCAACTGAAAGTTAAATTCTTCATTTCCGCAGTGATTAAAGGCCTAAAAATACCTACATTGGCACTTCACAGTCACGAATATTTACTGTACTGTTGTCGTTCACGGGTGGATCTAAAAATTATAAAAACAACAGTGAAAAATATATATAACAACTAAATTTTATTTTATTTCGTTCTTCTAAACAAACTATGTTCGAATTATAACTATAAGGCCATTTTAATTTAATTACTTTTTTCCAACTGCCTACGCTATTGCCCTGACGGACCTTCACAGCTTCACCGGACTACTAAGGCGAGCACTTAAGGGACTGCGCCGCTTGGCAACAAGCTCAAGAGTAACAAAGTGGTCGAACCTCTGCTTGGGCTGTTGCCTTGGATGCAACACCGCGAATGTGTCTAGCTAACTATTCATACATATAAGAATTCAATTTAATTACAATTTAGTTTTTTTAATATATAATGTTTAATTATACTATTGATTGATAAACAAAATTAAATAAACAGTGTAAATATGTATGTAAGAAATCGAATTAGAACAGTCTTTCTCAAAGTGGGCGATAACGCCCCCTAGGGAGCGTTTGAAACCTAGAGGGGGGCGTTAAGGGGCCCAGATAAAATGGGGGGCGTTGATGTGGGTTAGGGGGACGATGTATAATTTGTAATTTCATTTACTTTATATATTATTTTAAATTTCACTAAAATTAAAACCCACCTACAACACAATAACGAATAATTAGTTTATATTTCTACCCTGTATGGTGTTATAAAAACTTAAAATACTTAACATAGATTTTGTAGGATAGCCCGTCCACCGTACGCAATCAAATTGTAACAAGTTTCTGCGGATCCGGTAGAAATCGGACGATTTTGTGCGTGTTTGTCTTATTCCTGTCGTTACTTGCTTTATTGAAATCCTATATAAAAGCTCGTAATTTTTCTATTTTCATTTGTGGTTTCGCGCGCTATCTTTAAACAAGTATTTAAGTTCAACGCTTTATTTACATATTTTGAAAAACAAAGCCATGTCGGAAGCAAAAAAGAAGAAACGGCAATACAGTTTAGAATATATTAAATATGGATTCATAGAAAATTCAACAAAACCATCTTTGCTTTGTGCCTTCTTTGTTTAAAAACATTTTCAAACGAAGCGATGAAGAAGCCTTCGAGCGTATTTGAATAAAATGCATCCGGATAAGGACAAAAATGTAGCCTATTTTCAAGATCTGGAAAAGAAGCATAATACTCAGCCAAGTGTATAGAAACTTTTTTCGATGGCTGCTAAGCAAGACGATGACGGACTTCGAGCTTCATACAATATCTCTCTGTTAATTGCTCAAACAGGTAAACCACACACCATCGGAGAAAAATTAATTTTGCCGGCGATAAAAGAAGTTATAACTACTGTGCTTCATAAACCGGCGGCAGATATAATTCGAAAAATTCCTTTGAGCAATAGTTCTCTCCAAAGACGAATTGATGAAATGGCTGAAAATATTGAAGAACCATTGTGCAATCATCTGAAGACTAGTAAATTTTCAATTCAGTTGAATGAGTCCACTTTACCAACTAATGAAGCATTGTTGTTGTCTTACGTGAGATATATTAAAGATGAAAAAATATGTCAAGAACTTTTATTTGCTAGAAATTTAGAGACAGACACGAAAGAAGAAACCGTATTTAAAACACTGGAAAAGATTTGTGATGAAAAAGGAATTCCGTTAAAGAATATTATATCAGCTGCTACAGATGGTGCTCCAACTATGATGCGGTGTCAAAAAAGCTTCATATCGTACTTAAAACGAAATTCCTGATGTGCTTGCTGTACATTGCGTTATACATCGACAGCATTTAGTTGCTAGAAATTTAAGTGAATGACTATTTCAATCATTACAACACGTCATCAGAGCAGTCAATAAAATCCGAAACAACTCTTTAAATGACAGATTATTTAATAGGGTGGTTGATTTCCACAAACATTTTTTTTCTAATTTTCAAGCTGTTATCTTCCAAGATGTCCAATGAAATTATATGCTGTTAAATAACTTAATTATTTTAAGAAATAATACTAATTAAATCACACAAAAATAGCATCTCAAATAACCAATTATCCTTTAATAATATGTAAAAGATAAAAATGATCACTGTGTGTTATCGTTAGGAGATAGACATATGTGATCCAAGACTTTTCATTTTTATCAGCCTGTAAGAGACTCACTGCAGGCCTCTTCTTGAAGGAACTTATAGGTACAATCACCACGCCAGCCCAGGACGTATTGGCGATTTCAAACTCTGAGAAATCCACAATTCTATATTTTCCGACATACAGGTACAATCACCACGCCAGCCCAGGACGTATTGGCGATTTCAAACTCTGAGAAATCCACAATTCTATATTTTCCGACATACAATGGTACTAGAAGAACTTGTCTCAAGTTCACGTTTCCTCACAATGTTTCCTTCACCGTAAGTCGATAGTATCACCAATTTGAATTAGTAAATGTACGCGATTTTCGAAAAAAAATGTTGGTACATGCCGAAGTTCGAACCTGTGGACATGGAATTGACATTCCACCGGTCAAACCACTCGACCACCGTGACCTATTTAAAATGCACAATTTCGTAGTATATTAATTTGATGTATCTTATATGAAAATCGTCTTACGCCTTATAAAATATGTGTTTCCAATCTATTGTAGCACACACCTGATATTGTTGGTTTATATATGTGTGTTGCTACCAATTTAATAGAAAGATAATAACAAAAAAGTTAATAAAGATATAGCAAAACGGCAACAAAATATGGTTACGTTATTATGTAAAATACTTTAAACGTGATAAACATCTAAATAGTTATAAAAAATTTCAAATAATTACTATAGTGTTATTCAAAACACATCAAGATTTTGAAGCTGAATATAGCTTTTTGGTGCACGTTGGTAATTCTTTTCTACATTGTTGAACCATTAATAATAAATATTGTTTCTGATCTTCATCATATGTACCAAACTCGTTAAATTTTTCAATGAGTGCAACACATCGTTCGGCAGTATCATTAACAACACGTAATCGTTGCTCAAGATATATTAATCTACATATAGAAAAAAAAATTCTCACCAAGTTTGAGCTCTTAATATTAATTTTATGTTCATACAATTTAAATTTAAAGTTATACCATTCGAAATGCATGTAAAAAATCTTTTTTTATTTTTAAATTTCTAATGCTTACCCTAGCTACCCACTAGTAGTAATAAAGTGGTAGTAATGCTACCCACCCGGCTTTTACAATATTGCAAATCGATTTGATGGAACTTATGGGGAATTTCACGCTCTTTAAAATAGTCTTGCATTACTACCACTTTATTACTACTAGTGGGTAGCTAGGGTAAGCATTAGAAATTTAAAAATAAAAAAAGATTTTTTACATGCATTTCGAATGGTATAACTTTAAATTTAAATTGTATGAACATAAAATTAATATTAAGAGCTCAAACTTGGTGAGAATTTTTTTTTCTATATGTAGATTAATATATCTTGAGCAACGAAAAAAAAAATGTTTGCGGTAATGAACTACCCTATTATTTAATCAGCTTTATGTTAATAATGATGAAGATTTCAACAGATTGATCTTTCACACAGAAATGCGTTGGCTATCAAAAAGAAATTGTCTGACTCGTTTTTACAATCTGTTTGACTCTGCCATAGAGTTCTTGGAAAACAAAGACACAGAATTGCGCGCAAACCTCATCACATCAAAGAATGATATCGCATACCTGACAAACCTTTATACATTGCTTAATGATATGAATCTCCAACTTCAAGGCGATGACTTGAACTTAATAAAAACAAAAAATGTCGTCGCTGCTTTCGTAGCCAAGCTGCTCTGACGTGAGTACCATAATTTTCACAATTTATCAGTATCCTGCAGCAACGACGACTTGCTCGTCTACTGCCAACATTTGGAAAATCTTCACAGTGATATCATTGAAAGAATCCAGGACATTTTGAAATTGGAAAGGCGCTCGAGAGGATCGTTGCCTCCCGGGTCGTCCGGCACCTCGACGAAGTGGGGCTGAACCTGTCGGACGCGCAGTTCAGCTTCAGGTCGGGGCGTTCCACGCTGGACGCCCTGACCCTCCTGAAGCAGATGTGACTCTCAATATTTATACATATAGTATCAAATGAACTACACTATTTTATCCAGCGATTGCTTATCTCTAATCAAGAAACTGACAGAATTCTCATTCTTGCGCACAAAGATTTTTCCATATCTAACCCAAACAAACTTGTAGGACTTCTCTTTCGCTCGCAATCGTGCAGAAGCGTGTAAAGCTTTATTTGTTGGAGAAAGGTGCTCAGATACATAGATTGGCCTTTTTTCACCACCGATGCCAATGAGAGTAGTATTTAGTTTGTTATCTTTATGCGAATTATTGTATCTGGTGATAGCAGAATATAACTCATCACGACACCTCGGGCTTCTTAATTTTACAATAACTGTACGAGGGCGCGATTTATTGTTGCTAAGGCTAGCTACTCTAGTTATCTTCATAATATCACTGTCACTGAGATCCCTGGACACAACCCTAGCTATCTGTTTTATTGTGTCCAAAAGAATTTCATTTTTATTTTCTGGCAGACCATGAATTTCTAAATTTGATTCCCGCAAATTCTGATCAAGGGTGTTAAATTGATCCTCCAATCGAACAATAGATTTCTGCAAGCTAAAAGTATAAAGCGAATAGGTCTGCAATTTGTTTACCCTCAGCAATTTGCCCATCATATGATACCTGAGCGGGAATGCCATTGCATGTTTTTTTAGACTTGGTATATCGCCAAAATGATTTGATATTTGTTTTAAGTTCCTTTTCAATCCTAGCTATATATAACTTGAAACAAGATACAATATGTTTTTTTGATCTAATACGTAGGGCGTTAAACGTATCATAATCACGTGGATTATTATATTTTTTGAATCTTATGCGATATTTGTGTTTTTCCTTAATCATTTTAATTAGTGGTAAGGAAAACCATATAGGATAGTTATTCTTTCTTAGCCTCTTTTTGGGAGTATGTTTATCAATAATTTTCCATAAAATATTATAAAAACTATGCAAAAATTCATTACAGTTAACATTATTAAATGCATTCCAATCAATCAACAACAATTCAGATATGCATGAGATATAGTCAGTCTTATAAAAATTGTATTTCAAGCATTCAGCATTACAAGCCAAGGTATCGTTTTTAGTCTCATTCAGTGATAGGAGTAACTCTAAAGGTGGATGGTAAGTATCAAGTCTACTAAGCGGAATAGATTTCATAACAGTGATCTTGGTGTGTTCATCAACTAGAATGAGATCTAAAATATTATTAGTCTGATTATGGATCTTATTAACTTGTAAAAAGCCAGAAATATCTAAAAAATCCCTTAAAGCCAATGATTTTGGTTCCAAGATCCTAGCGAATGGATCCTCAAGACAATTCCAATTAATTTGAGGTAAATTAAAGTCGCCTATAATTAGTGTTTTATCATTTACATTACCTAGACAAATTTCTTCTAACTTCGTGAGAAAATGTTTAAAAGTATCACAAGGAATATAGGATGGTAGATAGGCCAGACATACATTCAGACAAGTATTCCCGATTTTTACACGTATCCACATATCTTCAATAGAAGTTTGCCAATCAAGCTTGTTAACAAATGTAAAACTGTTTTTTACTCCTATTAATATTCCGCCGCCATGAGCCTTACAATAGAGTTTCTTAAAGTTATCACAGCGATCCCTACGAATAACAGTATACCTTTGATCAAAATATTCTGAAGAAAACAATGAATCGTCCAACCAAGTCTCTACTAGACATATTATATCATAATCGGAATTTAAGATGGACGTATAGATTTCAAAAGACTTTGTCTTCAACCCTCTAACATTCTGATAAAAGATAGATAGATTAGCCATTTTTAATTAAGTTATGAATTCATGTGACTCTCAATATTTATACATATAGTATCAAATAAACTACACTATTTTATCCAGCGATTGTTTATCTCTAATCAAGAAACTGACAGAATTCTCATTCTTGCGCACAAAGATTTTTCCATATCTAACCCAAACAAACTTGTAGGACTTCTCTTTCGCTCGCAATCGTGCAGAAGCGTGTAAAGCTTTATTTGTTGGAGAAAGGTGCTCAGATACATAGATTGGCCTTTTTTCACCACCGATGCCAATGAGAGTAGTATTTAGTTTGTTATCTTTATGCGAATTATTGTATCTGGTGATAGCAGAATATAACTCATCACGACACCTCGGGCTTCTTAATTTTACAATAACTGTACGAGGGCGCGATTTATTGTTGCTAAGGCTAGCTACTCTAGTTATCTTCATAATATCACTGTCACTGAGATCCCTGGACACAACCCTAGCTATCTGTTTTATTGTGTCCAAAAGTATAGTTTAGAATGTAAGTTTAAACATCAGAACCGACTAATATAACTAAATTAATTAAAGTAATGAAATTGTGGTTTTTAAGTATTAGGGGCGTATAAAAAATGGGGGGCGCTGAAAAATAATTGATTTTCAAAGGGGGCGGTAAAAGAAATAAGTTTGATAATCACTGAATTAGAGTTAAGCATTTGTGTTACCTTCATGGGGGGCGCTGAAAAATAATTGATTTTCAAAGGGGGCGGTAAAAGAAATAAGTTTGATAATCACTGAATTAGAGTTAAGCATTTGTGTTACCTTCAGTATATGTTGAAATAATTCAAATGAATGTCCTCCTTGACGTATACGTACATGGTGAAAGTTGTCAAATATAAAGTAAATTTTCAAAAAAAAGTATTAACCGACTTCAATATCAATCAAAAACCCATAAGGCACTAAAAAGCGGAAAATAAATAGTTTATCAAAAATAAAACATATGAATATGTGTGCTACCTAGAGATGTACTGGAAGTCGGTACCAACCAAACCGAAAATCATATCATCTACAGGTACAAAGTTTAAGTCCAATCTCGCGTCTCTGTAATACAAAAAATTTGGTTGGTACCGACTTCCAGTACATATCTAGGTAGCACTGGTATGCGATATGGTTTCAATTGGTTGTACAATAAGTAACGTTTGGTACGAACGCAACCTTTTCAGTAATCCGCGATAGTTTCTACCACCAACTCGGCTACCATCGCTTCACATATTATACACCTTAAGTAATGTAATTACAATGCTTGCGTCATGTTGCAACACAGCAACGAACATAAGCACAATAGGCTCCTAAGAATTGAAGAGTTTTTTTTATAATATTGGTGGCAAACGAACATACGGGTCACCTGGTGGTAAGTGATCACGGCCGCCCATGGACAATTGCGATACGAGAGGAAACACAGATGCGTTGCTGGCCCTTAAGAAAGGAGTAGGCTCGTTTCTTGAAAGTTTTCTTACTTTGCCACGGTTCCCATAATCAGAACCTAACCAAACTCTCATCAAACTACCCTTGAAGTTCATCCTTTTCAATAAAAAATGAATCATCGAAACCGGTTAGCGTATTATTGAGTTATTCGTCTATTTGTCGTGTACATACTTAATGCAAATTTGAAACTTATACGGTTTTGCACTGGATGCCGTTGTCGGAACTGTACCAAATTAAAATGGGACCACTCTGGAAGTACCAGCTTTCAAATAAAAAAAGAATAATCAAAATCGGTTAACCCAGTCCAAAGTTATGAGGTAACAAACATAAAAAAAAAAAAAAAAAAAATACAGACGAATTGATAACCTCCTCCTTTTTTTGAAGTCGGTTAAAAATTGGTGTTAGACATCAAATTTTGTCACACATACAAATTATAAATAAATCAAAACGATTTATTGTGAAAATCAACAAAAACAAAAGATTCCATTTAGTTCAAACCTCTAGAAGGTTACAATGTGAAAATACTACCACTGGTACGATGCTCCAACAGATTTCTCAACATTGCTGAAAGTAATTTATGAAGTTGTAGTGGATGCACCAAGAAATAGTCATTAGCAGAAATCACCATCATTTGTACTATCTATTCTATATTACGATAAGACTATTTTACATAGTTTCAAAAAATGTTGCTTGTCCTAAGATAGTTAGACCCTGGCCTAAAATCACTTTTTGTTTTTTAATAGCGCTGTATCAGAAGGTAAATAAATATATCTATATAAATACAATTATAGAGATCTGTCTATTTGCCCGCATCATGTAAAAACTACTATATAAATCTTATTTTTTATTTTAATCATAGACACTTGGTCCTTATCCAATATTATCACGATACCCTCATGTAATATAACGTGATTAAAGTTTTAAGAAACTACGATTTTTTAAAGCATTACAAAAGACTAAAGAAGTTTTGTAAGCAAAGTATATTTATGTTTTAATTTTTTTTATTATTTTAACCTCTACACATTTAAAAAAAATAAACAATTGAGATAATAAACGAAATAGACGAAGTCGCGGGAAGCACCTAGTTTATTATATGAAACGCGTACAGTGTATGTCGGTCGGTGGTAGAGCCACGCTGAAGCTATTACTGGTTTCAGTATGAATGGGTCGGCTCACCCAGGGTAGTACCACCCTCTCACTGAAAACCGACGTGAAGTAACAGTGCTTGCATTTTTGCGTTTCGTTCGGTCAGTGAGAGCGCCGGAGGCCCACCTCCCCTCCCCCTCCCCCTTCCCCACTCCTCTCGCCCAAACACAGGCTGGCAACGCACTTGCGACTCTTCTGGTATTGCAAGGACCAAGGACGCACCATGGACGGTGGGGATCACTTAACATCAGGTGACACACCAGTTCGTTTGCCTCCTATTATATAAAAAAAAGAGACCAAACTGCCTGGCAGGTGCATAAAAAAGCAATTAATAGTAAATTAATATTATGCTGACGGAACACTTAACAATACATTATTAAGATAATAAACAATGCAGACGAAGTAAGCAGCTAGAAAGGTATATAATACATAGTTACACCCAGGCCTTTTACGTCACTTCTTTTTTGGGGCACGCTAATTTTCGAAAATTGTATTTAGGTCCATATTTTTTTACGACCTTTTCTACTACTGTGACGTATCACAGTGCGACGCGGTAACTGTTCAAGAAATATAAGATTCGATTTTGTATTTAGATAACTTTGACCTATTAAAAAAAGAAAAACAAAAAAAAATTGTAAACTCTTTCATCTTTTACAGTCTTCATGGCAATTTTTCGATATTTTCGAAATTCCCTTTAACGGCATTAAATGCCCCCGCGTGCAGCCACAAAAAAAACCCCTGTTTACACCGATCTACAAGATAAATACAAGTGACTTACCATCACTATCCATGAGACCGTCGATTTCTGTCTTAATGCCATCAACCCCGAGGTCCGGCGTCGAATCGTCCGGTCCCGATTGACTGTGTGGCTCCATTTTGACCCTGTGCGGAGTGTCTTCTGGTTCCTTCTTGAGCGCAGCCGGAGTTGGCAGAGATGCTGACGGTGGACGCGACCCGTGACCTATGCACACGTATACATATAATATCAATAACGACAATTTGCAAACACTAAATTGCGTAAATTTTCTAGATCTTTTATGGATATGATTCTGTCATATGGAAACAAATTAAAATTATATATATACAAATAATATATTCCACTTATTTTTTTAGTCAAATACTATGAAAAATATATTTGTCTTACAGATTTTTTTTTATTAATAACAATGTCGTCGGTTAGCTGAAAGAAAATGCACTGTGGCACTAATCGCGCCAAAAGTGCAATAAAGTATTCATTTTTTGAAACAGTCGCCGCATTGCTCTAAAGCATTTATAGATGCCCCCTCTAATTTCTAGAATAAACACAGGATAAGTTTAACTTCTAAGTTTATACATTACTAGCCTCTGTCCGCGACTTCGTCTGCGTGGAATAGTTACTTTGGGCTAACGCTAACACGCAGCTGAAGCTCCCAAGAGGAAAAATACCACGTTTTTTAAACATTCTTCATTAGTGCTCCTCTCTTATTGGTCTTACCGTGATGATATATAGCCTATAAGCTATAGCCTCGATAAATGAGCTATACAGTGAAGAATTTTTTAAACCGCGCCAGTAGTTCCTGAGATTACATCCTACAACATCACAAACTCACAAATTCACAAAATTTACCTCTTTATAATATTAGTATAGAAGTATAGATTAGCTTAGCTAGCTTAGCATAGTAAGATTCGTATTGTTGCATCCAAGGCAACAACCCAAATCCGAAGTTCGGTCACTTTCGCACCCTTGAGTTTGTTGCCACACGGCTGAGCGCCATAAGCGCTCGCCCCTTTAGTCCGGTGAAGCTGTAAAGGCCCGTCAGGCCAATAATAAGTTCGAAAAATGGAATATATTCGGCAATTGTTTTTAATTTATACGCTAGCACACATGTGTGCTTCATTAATTTGTATATGTAGCTTAGTAAGATTCGCGTCCTTGCTGCCGAGCGTGGTGAACACCTTGCTCGGCAGCGGTGGAACATTGTGGCCTCATTCTGCGGGGAGGTCGTCTCGCAGAAGGAGGCGGCGGAAAGGGTCCGTAAGGAGAACCCTCTAAGTGACCGTCTCCGCTAACGTAGGACGGACAGGAGGAGACGGCAGTTTGTCCGCCTCCTCCCGCCGTAACCGGATTAGGGAAGATGGGTCGGGGGGCCCATCTTCCCATTGCACAGGTCCGGCGGACGGAGGAGATGGTCGGTGTGTACACGGGTGTCTCCTAACAAGACGGGGTTCGGTGGCGGCGGTTTTGCCGCTGGGCCAACCGCTGGAGCGACATGAGAAAGTCTATAGAGATCTCGTATCGACCCAACTATAGCGGCAGACGTACACCGTGGAGTTTTAGTCTGTGCGAGTCGTGGGGGTTTAGTCTGTGCGAGTCGGACAGAACCCATTCTCTCCCCCAAAGGTGGCGTATCCATAAGGGATTTCCCCACGTAAAATAAAGGAAGATTCGCGTTGTTGCATCCAAGGCAACAACCCAAACCGAAATTCGGCCACTTTGGCACCCTTGAGCTTGTTACCAAGAGGCTGAGCGCCATAAGCGCTCGCCTTATTAGTCCGGTTAAGCTGTGAAAGCTCGTCAAACTCATGGCATTAATAAGCAAAAAAACTTTCGACAATTGATTTGTATTTCTATAGATTAACAAAGACTCGTAATAAGATTAAAAACAATATCTCAAGTAAGAACTCAGAATATCCTAGTTCAAGAGTGTAAGCAATTGTGTATCATATTTTAACTATGTAGATTCTATTAGACTGCATTCGAAAAACTGTATTTTTTATTATCAAAGAGCTATTATTAGGTGCGTGTATCCAAACATTAACTAGATAATAAATGAGATGAATCGATTACATGTACCGGCTATGCGTATGGAGTGTCGCTTTCACCGTCCGCTATTAGAAATAACGATTGTTATAGGCGGCGCGGCGGGAATATGTACATATTTGTATAGTATTTTTTATTACTTCGACGACATTGACATATAAAAACCCAAGACACACAGTCCCGAAGAAAAGTATCGCTCAAAACCGTCCCGCAAAAACTCCCCAATATACATACGTGATTATAGTTATGCGATAAACTTATGATTTTGAAATTCAACCTTACCTCAATGATTTAAAGTTGTTTGTACAAGGACGCAATCGACGCGAGACTATTTGAAATGGCTGCATAATCTAAAATTATGCACTCATTTTTGTGTGCCGGCTGTGAGACGTTAAGTGTGCATCTTCGGTTTTTGTATATCAATGTTCGATGTTTATAAAATAGTTTTTTTTTTCTATTAAAAAATATAACTCGATACGTATGACGTTTACAAGTCTTCGTTTATAGAAAGATAGCTGGCTAAAATATGTTAATAACAATAATATTTACCTACATTATCTATTGTTCTGGTGTAGTTCTGTTTTTGTTGTGATGTTTTTCTTTTATCTATACTAATACTATAAAAAGGTAAAGTTTGTGAGTTTGTGCCGTTGTAGGGGGTAATATATGGATCTAATAAACCGATTTTGGAAATTACTACATATTAACCCGAATAATGAAAAGACTATTTTGTGGAAGTCGGAGAAAAAACGGTCGAACGAAAACCATTCTTACAACCGTTCTCTTAACATACAGTAGATATACAGATATATATATATATATATATATACATATACAGTCCAAGTTTATAAACAGTTGTGTTATATTTAAAGGTTGATTAGTATTTATTTAATGAACTTTTATTCGAGAGATGAATTTGAATTGAAATTGAATTGAAATTTGAATGAATTTATCCATGAAAAGAGAAGTGGCTAAAGTGGTGATTACAAACAAAACTCAGCTCTTAGAAAATATTATTCATTTTTGGAATCATCATCCTCAAATGCAGAACACAGTATAGTCTTGCATTGATGACATGCCGAGCAGAATTAAAGCTCTCATAACTCTCAACCAAATATTAAGTTTTCATTACATTTTCTTCATTTTTGTTCGAGAGTTAATAAATACATATTTTTTCTATAATGACGATGTTTTATTAGTTTTACAGATACTTACGTTATTAATAATATAGTAAATATACATTGTATCTCATAAAGACAATACATCTGTACAGTATCACCTGATAATTAACGTTTTATATAAGATCTTATGGTGCGTCTAATAATATGGCCAGGGACTGTATATGATTGAGTTCCAGAGAAAAGTTGTAGAGCTTGCTAATGCCTACAAAAAAGTCACCGAACGACTGTATCAGTGTTATTACAAAAAAGTTAAATACGTGTTGAACCCTGGCTTTAAAAAGGTGTCATATTATATACACCGCGGTCGCTGAATGCTCGCCATCTTGCTCTTTTGTCTCGCTTTGGTTACGTTAGGTTAGACTTGTGAAAAAGGATAACGCGAACTTGCCTCGGGCGAGCGCGGTGCATTTATTAGGAAACATTTTAAAACCAAGTATTTAATACGTATTTAACTTTTTTGTAATAACACGGCAATGTCTAATTTTTATATTTAAGTCACAGAAAGTAGTTTTTTTTATAAATGTTTACCGCCCAACGAAGTGGGCACGTGTCAGCTAGTTAACTATAACTGCTTATAGATGAGTTAACGGCATACTTTTATATACTACACTGAAATTTCCTAACGGTACACCATATTTTGACTGGACAATAATCGTACGATCTAAAATTTTATTCAATCAAACGAAAAGAATACGTAGCGAATGTCCTGTAACTTGGCATGGATCCATTTGTTCGTAAATGAATTATGTAGAATTTATACACAAAGACTAAGGTTCATCACTCTTTATCAATGGACGAGTCGATATTACAATTAATTTGCCATTCAAAAAGAAACGATTACGTTTTTTGCGGTTACAATCGCTATTCTTAGTGCTTCGCTTTAGTGTTCAATAAAAAGCTAGACAGAATTTACTAGTCTAATAATAAACTGTATGTTAGTTATGTGACCAAAATTAATCAATGACGTAAGTTTTTGTACTTCATCCCGCTAATTTAAACTCTGTTACTGTTGAAATTAATAAAAAAATAAATTAGAAAACCGGTTTTTTTTTTGTTGTATTTAAAAACATTTTAAGACAAATTTATATATTAAGCTTTATTCTCGAGGCTATGACCTACATAATATAATATTTGAAATGTCTAGACAGCTAAACTATGTAATGAGAACTTATAGTATATCTAATGTTTTTAATTCCGAGACTATATTAAAACAGAAGGCAATGGACACGCCTCGTAAATTCCAATACCAAGATTGGTTGGCTTAGATTCGCCTTCAATTTGGTTCACACTCTTTGACTACTGTGAGAATTCTTATATTAGTATCACTTCGGGTTCAATAGAACATAAGCATCACATTACAATATTGTCGCATATATTTTCTTCAAAACAGATAAATATAATTTAGTTCTCTAGATATAAAGAGTGGCACTGAAACCGGTTTTTAAGCAAATGTATCGTCAATACAGTAGCTATATGAGGACACTGGGTCACCACGTTTTAATATTTATAACGTACTTTTTTTTGCATGTATTGGTGAAATCTTGTATCAAAGATTTTAATTTTTCAATGTAATATTTACTAGTAGCGTCGAAAGACGCTTTAAAAAACACACACTTCTAATTAAAACTGCCATTTTTTTATATTTTTTTTATATTATAGGAGGCAAACTAACAGGCGGGGGGGTATCTGGTGTTAAGTGATTACCGCCGTCCATAGACATTAGCAACACCAGGGGAGTCGCAAGTGCGTTTCCAGCCTGTGTTTGGGGGGAAGGGGTGGGAGGAGTGAGAGGGGAGTGGGAGGGGAGGGGAGAGGGAAGTGGAGGTGGGCCTCCGGCGCTCTCACTGACCGAACGAAACGCAACAATGCAAGCACTGTTACTTCACGTCGATTTTCTGTGAAAGGGTGGTACTACTCCGGACGAGCCGACCCCCGTTCATGCTGAAATCAGTAATAGTTTCAACGTAGCTCTACCACCTTCAGAAAGCCATATGAAAAAGGTAATTAAAAGGAAGATTCCTCTTCATTCAGAAAGCCATATTAAAAAGGTAATTAAAAGGAAGATTCCTCTTCAGACTTCCTAACATCAGCTTACGAGCTTAAGTTCTATATTCACCCACTTGAAGGCGGAACAACAGGAACGTAATTTTTTATCAAATTTCTTTACTATGTTATGTTAAAACAATGATGGTTCACTGATTCGGACACCGCGTTCTTCGACATAGGTTCAAATCCTTACATATGATACGGAGCTTATTGCAATAAGTTACTAATTGAATGTTATTATCCTAGTTATTATTATTAATGCGAATGTATGTTTTATTATTATTATGTTTTCGCGTCTTAATTACTGAATCATGAAATTTTGCATACACGTTGTTAAGGGTACATAAAATGACATGGGTACCTTAAATTTTGTAGGTGGTACAGCTACGCTGAAACTATTAATGGTTTCAACATGAAAGGGTCGGCTCGCCCGGAGTAGTACCACCCTCTCACAGAAAACCGATGCGAAGTAACAGTGCTTGCATTGTTGCGTTTTGCTCGGTCAGTGAGAGCACCGGAGGCCCATCTCCCCTTCCTTAGTCCCCCTCTCCCCAAGACAGGTTGGTAACACACTTGCAACTCCCTGGTGTTGTAAGTGCCTATGGACGGTGGTGATCACTTAACATCAGGTGACCCATCTACCCGTTTGACCTCTACGATATAAAAAAAAACTATTTTCGGGAGATAGGTCAAATCAATATTAAAGCCAAGCCGCGAGCAAAAGTTATTATCAAATTAAATGAATGAATTATAATCAACTAGCGGACGCGGCGGACGTTGTTCCGCCCTCACGATAAAAAAACCTTGACAAATTGTATACCTAAGCCTTCCTCATGAATCACTTTATCTACTGATGAAAACCGCATGAAAATCCGTTCAATAGTTTTTGAGTTTATCCCGAACAGATAGATAGACAGATGTGGCAGAGGACTTTGTTTTATAATATGTAGGTAGTGATTGTTTTGTTGAGGTTGATACTGATTACCCAAATAAGTGGAGTACTTTGCGGGCTCTTATTTTAAACCAAAAGTTTGTTGAATATAGCATATTTTATTTTAAATATAAACAAGTAAACCAAGTAATTCTTAAATCATCTCCTCATTACTGACCCGGTTACCGTATCAGGTATTAACTATTGTGGTAGCTTTGTCAAGGGCCTAGGGCACGCTACTGGTGTCGGACACCTGTAGCGAGCACAAGCCACCGTAAATACGTCAGTTCCAAACAACACTGAACCCTTATGGGGAGCCATAGAGCTGTTAATCGTAAACAATCGGCGGTGACGCTTCAGGCTATTTCCATACTGATGTAAAAATCGTAATTATTGCTCGGTCGTATCTAGTAGCGGCCACACGGCTCGTCCGCGGTCTCAAACCAGTTGTCAGTACCGATGACTCGTTTGTGCCGTATCAGTGTGTATTAAACTTCAACGTTATTTATGCTCCGGACGGTAGTTAGGTGACATCGGTAAGGTGATACTGGGTCCTAAAAAGCAGCGTTTGCTCAACCGTACCGCTTCGAAAGTTTACGATTGTTTATACGTATATACTAGGTGTGCCCGCGACTTCGTCCGCGTGAAAACTTATGTAAAAAAAACAGAGATTAATAAAGTCGTCTGAATGTATTAAGTCAATTTACTTATCTACTTTGGTCTGGTACTTAAGTCGCGTCGTCATTAAAATTACAATAACTTTTGATAGACCCAACCGATTATAATGAAGCAAAGACTAAATGTTACCCCAAGATATGCTTTATAATTTTCTTAGGTTTTATCATGAACGCAGTATTTTAGCAGTGATGCGTGCCCATGCAAACAGACAAAAATTTATAAAATGCAAAGACTAAATGTTACCCCAAGATATGCTTTATAATTTTCTTAGGTTTTATCATGAACGCAGTATTTTAGCAGTGATGCGTGCCCATGCAAACAGACAAAAATTTATAAAATTGGTTGAAATGAATTTTATTACCTAGATCCCAAGAACGATTATTTTTTCAAAAATCTAAAAAGTAAAGACACGTTATACTCACATTCTTATCTTTATATATAAATTTCTTCTGTACGTGTGTATGTCACTGAACTCCTCCTAAACGGCTGGACCGATTTTAATAAAACTTTGTGTGCGTGTTCCAGTGGATTTTTTTTTTTCTCGAACTGACTACGCTATTGACCTAGCAAGGTCTTAACAGCTTCACCGGACTACTGTTCCAGTGGATCCGAGAATGGTTTAGATTCCCAATTGGACCCGGTAGGTGGCGTTGCGGTTGACTTTTAGGATTTTTTTTATTATCAAGGCAGGACAACATCCGCCAGGACCGCTAGTTATATGTATAGATATATCAGAAGTATAAATATGAGGTCAAGTTATTTATTTGTAAAAATTACATCTGTTATTTGAAAATGATAAGAAATATTGTATTCAAAGCAATCTCTATTTGCATGACATTTGTTCTACCTCTCCGCCGGTTTATGGATACCAGACCAAAAAAACAGTCCCTCTTTTTAAGGAAACCAGTTATAGAGCCATTGTCATACTAATTGAAGCCTTGTTCAGCGTGACCATGTTCTAATGATGGGAACAGATGATAGGTCAGACGGAGTTAAGCCTGAAGAATCTCAAAATACCTGTCTTCTTTGGTGTCCGGAACGAATCCCAAAGAAGACAGAAGAATATTTAAGTTTTAAGTATTTAAGAATACTTATAATATAGGTGTTTGTAATGAAATATTGTCACGCCCAACATCGGAAGAAGCCAAATTAATCTATAATATGGTGGACATCGGTATAAGGGCAAGAATGTGATTGTAATATTGTTTTTCAATTTAGCTTTTTTATTAGTATTTTTTAAGATGTATATCTGCAAGTTATTTTGTAGTTTGTGATTGTTTGTAGTATGGATGAGGGTGGCGTGTTCTCTTTGAACAAACCCTCAATAAAAATAAAGGGAATAAAACCGCTTGAGCAAGTATCTCCCAACTGAACACCTCGATCGTTTCCCTGAGCCGTTTTGTTGTAGCGATGGGGCGTTATCATGGTGGAGAATTACTCTCTGTTGTCTTTTTTCCATTTACCGGTCGTTTATCACGTAATGCTCAATTTAAATCAATCATTTGCTGTTGATAGCGATCAGTCCTAACGGTTTCACCAGGTACTAGCAGTTTATAATAGTCTAGCTTCCGCCAGCGACTTCGTCCACGTGGAATAAGTTACCTTGGGCTAAATCTATAACGCAACGGAGCTCTCGAATGAAAATAAAAACCCGATTTTGAAACATTCTTCATTGGTGCTCCACTCCTATTGGTCTTAGCGTGATTATATATAGCCTCCTTCGATAAATGAGCTATGTAACAATGAAAAAATTTACCAAATCGGACCAGTAGTTCCTGAGATTAGCACGTTCAACCAAACAAACAAACAAACCTTCCAGCTTTATAAATAAAGCAAACAAAGAGCTTCGTTTGTGATGAATTGTCATCTTTACAAAGCGAGAGTGAACTTGCAGTGGATGTTGATTGTTCGCCTGGATTCACGCATGATTATTGACGCTTAGGATTTTGTCAAATTAAGACGCGTTTCATAAGAACCTAACTTTTGCTCGCATCTTCTTTCGCGTTAATATACAATTATCTATGCCTTGGAAATAGTACATTTTTTGTAAATGAAAGGTGTCCTTTTCTATATCCTTAACAATGTGTATGCAAAATTTCACGATTATCGGTAAATAAGACGTAGAAGCGGAATAAGCTCCGGTCAAACTTGCTTCAATCGACATGGTGTCCGACTCCGAGTACGCTAACTACTGCGGAATCATCGCTTAATCCTTAGGTATGTCGTCTTCCGGGATCTGTGAATGAATATCTAGTGTCGAACGTAGAGACAGGAATCTGTACGACATCTATATGATTTTGTGATCGTGACTTTGTCTTTCTTTATTTTATTTTTGGCAATAATACTTCTAGTAGATTATTACTGCCATTATCGAGTAGGTAATGATGTTACAAGGTTCTTGCGATCATTTCAATGACCTAACAAGATGGTGGTCGTCTTGTTAAAACTCTCCAGGGAGTTTTTATAGTGCAAGTCGGACTACATGTTCCGTGGTATACAAGATTCCGCCAAAAACTCCTAACAATGACACTCTATTGGTTTTATCACGTTTCGAAATCAACCCAATGTATACATAGCTGTCGCGACACGTAGGCTGACGACCACTTTGACAAAGTCTTTGTGATTACACGATGCTCACCATTATGTTCAGTGAAGTCACTTTTGTCTTACTCCAATTAAACAAAAAAAAAATGAAATCGCCGCCGGTTACTAATACGCTTTTAAAGATATTAGTGGGCGAAATTCGTTTTCTATTGATAACTCTATAGGACGTTAATATCAATCACTACATATTATAAAATAAAGTCTTCCGCCGTGTCTGTCTGCCTGTCTGTTCGGGATAAACTCAAAGATTGAACGGATTTTCATGCGGTTTTGATTAATATATAGAGTGGTAGAGCTTCCTCATTTAGATATATAATTTATCATGGTTTTTTTATTATCACGGCGGGACCACCTCCGAAGGGCCCGCTAGTCTACTACATAAATAAAAAAAATGATTGCCTGTAACCGTCACACGCGATTGGAGTAAAACTTCTTTCGCGTTATAAAAGATGATATTGTATGTTTTTTATTATTATTCAATTACATATTATTTTTATTAATTAAAAAAAAAATTTGTTTGATGTGTCTATAAATAATTTATTGACAAACTCAAAAACATTTAAAAACCGGATGGCACAGAAAGGTGACGCCATATTGCCGTAACGGACTTCCGTGGCATTGTACAGTTACCTCCTAGTCGCGCTTCAAGAAATTTTAATTCTAAAATAAACTAAAACAGAAAAACGGCTGAGATACAGCAGGAACTTAACTGCCTTGTCTCTGTCAATTGATATACCTATAGAAGATAGTTGGTATCTTACCAGGCTCAGCAGGGTCGCTTGGCTCGTCTTTCAAGCGGGCGCCTCCGCCCTTCTCTTTCTCCTTGATCATACCCCTGCGTGCCTTCGCCAACTTGACTGTATACGAAATGAAAAACAATTTAGAACAGTATAAAGTATTGACGCCTTACAAATAAAGCACCTAAACGCCGTTTAAAAATAAATAATAAAACCTAACTTTTAGCGACTTTTAGAGCTTTTAGCTCTTGTTGTTTAACCCCTCAGCTGATTTTTTTTTTAAATACAGATCACAAAATGGCGGATCTTGTTTCTTAAAATTGTAACTAGTTTCCTTTTAATTATAGTTTTACAGCAGATAAGTTGTTATTGTTCAAGTTATGCCAACAGTCTGGTGACAAGTGCGTTATGAGGCGTACATTCGTCTGTATGGAGCTTAAACCCTTATGATTTCGGACAGCCCAGGGCTTAATATTATTAATTACAAAGTTTGTCCCCTAGTACTTGTGTTTTCAGGGTAAAGTTTCATCGAACGATAATACCCGTCCCAAGTTTAATATATTGCCCTTTTTGGCTGTATCATCAAAACATGAGACTGTCTAGAAACTTGTAGGTAATAGTATGTATTGATAATTATTCAATTACTTAAAGTTGTTAGGAAGTCACCTCTGAGGAGGGTGTTTAAACTGATTTAATATACCAATGTAGACTTAAAATAAGACAAGTTAACATATTAAAATAGATTAAAAGGTTAATAATAATTTACACATAAAAAAAATTTATATCATAGGAGGTAAACAAACCGGTGGTTCATCTGATGTTAAATGATCACCACCATCCATAGACACTTGCAACACCAGGGGAGTCGCAAATGCGATGCCAGCCTGTGTTTGTGGGAGGGGGGAGGGGATGTTGGTATCCGGCGCTCTCACTGACAACGAAACGCAACAATGCAAGCACAGTTACTTCACGGCGTTGTTTCTGTGAGTGGGTGGCAGCACCGCGGGCGAGCCGACCCATTCATGCTGAAACCAGTAATAGCTTCAGCACGGCTCTACCACCAACAAATATGATTCAGTATATATCCTAACTGATGTTAGAAATGCAATAGTTACTTCGCTTGTTCGTCAAGAGCTTGCATCTTAACCAAATAACCAATCATGAAATTTTGCATACCTATTCTCAGGAGCACAAAAAAAGAAGTAGGGTATCCTTCACTATTCTTTCAATTACTATTCCAAAAGGACAATAATGTGAAGAAAAGCTAGTATGTAATATTCTCTTAAACTATACTATATTTACTATAAAGAGGTTTGATTATTTCTTTGTAGGACACTAGCTTCTGCCCGCGCCTTCGTCCGTATGGAACAGTATTGGTTTTAAACCACTCCTATTGGTTTTAACGTGATGATATATATAGCCTATAGGCATCTTCAATAAATAACTTATCTAACACTGACTGATTTTTTTTTAATCGGACCAGTAGTTCCTGATCTTAGCGCGTACAACCAAAGAAACCCTCCATCTTTAGAATTTAGAATGCCCAGCTAACTATTACTCTATGTTTGAGGATTTACTGGCTAACAGTCATGGATGTGTAAGGGTAGCTGAACTTGAACGTCAGTTCTGATTAGGCTTACTGTGTTATCATCCTGAGTTACAGTCACTTAACATCATAGCATACCTATAAATTAAAATATGGTAAAGATATTAAATGATATCTGTTTTTTTTTTTAATATGAACACATATGTCATGCAGGCATTATTATTAGAATTTATATTGTAATTGAATGCAGCCATTCCCAACTACATTAATAATGGTTAGGAAATGACAGTAACTTATTTTACCTTTTTTATATTTTTTTATTTCGTTTTTTCTTTGTGGATAAGCACTTCAGGTATTATGAGATTATACCTATTATATACTTGTTATTTTAATTTTCTTTATATAATATGTTAATGGTTTTCTACATAAAATATGGAGTAACATGTGAATACATTACACATATTAAAAATACTTTATATTATTTCTATAATAAACTTAATTATAGTTTATGAAATTTGTAGTAATTCTATTTTATAATCATTTCCCAGTGAAATAGTAACTGGTGTTTTAATAGATTGTATAGTATAAATGAATTTTCACAAAATCCTTGACTTTACTTACAGCTTGAAAGTGTTAGTGAGTTTGAAAATGCAAATAATCATTAACTATTGAATAAATGAAAGCAAAAATCTCAACCATTTTTTTTTTAACTGCTTCAGCAAAATGACTGCACTGTACCTGATGGAAAGTACAGTAGTCTATAAATAACGGCGACTGTCAGTGTTAAATAGCAATGGCAGTCATCGCTATCATGCCGACCTGCAAAAGTGCTTCTTCACGCCTCGTTTGAAGGTCCCCATGTTAAATTCTTAATTGAATAATGTTAATTAAATGACAATTTTGAATCATATTTCTCTATGAGCACTTTGAACTTCAGAACATTTTCGAAAAAATGTCTTAGGTTACATAGTAAGTGATAACCAGTAAAATAAGCAGGAGTTTGAAAGATGAGTTCTCTGTATTAAGTAAATATGTTTATAGCCAAGATCTTTTTGGAATCAATAGGTTGAAAATAAAATATACATTAAATAATAGCCAAAATGTAAATATAACTATAACTTACTTGACATATTTGCATTTATATTTCGTATATATAGTTATACACACATATATATATGCATACCTGTTTGAAACACTTAAATATGCAAACTTGTTACATAATCTTTATAGCAGTTTTTCTAATGTAAACTTAAAAATATTCTCAAGTAGTTAATAGAACAATAACTTATAACTTAGCATATTTATTATTTCCTTATTATGATCTTGTATTCATTTTTCAACCAACTATAATAAATTAATGTAGCATCAGTATCAACACTATTTACTGTTTTGTTTCTTAATTACCAACTAATTTTATAAACTAGCTACTGCCCAAAACTTTGTACTGCATGGAATAATTACTTTAGGCTAACTATAACAGGCAGGGGAAGCTCCCAAAAGGAAAAAAAACGGACTTTGAAACATTCTTCATTGGTACTCCTCTCCTATTGGCCTTAGCATGGTAATATATAAGCTATGTAACCTTTCCTTTCTCGATAAATAAGGAATCATTACTTTGGGCTAACTTTAACAGGCAGGGGAAGCTCCCAAAAGGAAAAAAAACGGACTTTGAAACATTCTTCATTGGTACTCCTCTCCTATTGGCCTTAGCGTGGTAATATATAAGCTATGTAACCTTTCCTTTCTCGATAAATAAGGAATCATTACTTTGGGCTAACTTTAACAGGCAGGGGAAGCTCCCAAAAGGAAAAAAAACGGACATTGAAACATTCTTCATTGGTACTCCTCTCCTATTGGCCTTAGCATGGTAATATATAAGCTATGTAATCTTTCCTTTCTCAATAAATAAGCTATATAACACTGAAAGAATTTTCAAAATCGGTTTAGCAGATCCAGATATTACCCCCTACAACCTCACAAACTTTACCTCTTTATAATATTTGTATAGATTTGATATTGATTGTTTTATTTCTGATTTGATATTAACATTTCATGGCTGCGATTAAAATATAGAGTTGGTGTTTATTATAGTGAGATCACATTTATAGAGACACCTGTATATATGGCAAATATATTTAAATAATTTTTTTGATAACATTTGAAATATAAGTTTAAGAGACAAAGGTGATAATGTGTACTCAATTGTTACAATTTGTTTATCCACATGCTCTGAATAAGGATATAGTACTAGCCATCAATGTAATGAAAAATTTATACAGTAGTAATAATAAAGAATATATAATTTTTAATTATTAATAAATTTAAAATGTAATATGATTAGTAAATGTGGCCTGTTTCTTTGAATTTCATCACATTATATATCCTTTGACCCTCTGAATTATACTGTAATAAGGAAAAACAACTTACATAACACAGTCTTGTTGGTAAAACTTGTGAATAATTAATTTAAATGTTCAAAGGTTATAAATTAGTTTGTTTTGGGTATTTTACATATATTTATATTACAATATTTATTATGAAAAAAAAGGTATTAAATTAAATTAATTATTAAATCAAGGTATTCTTCTAGAACCTGTGTTCTACGAATTCATAATTTTTTTATTGAATATTTAAGACATGTTAAAACATTATTTCAATATTTTACCCCCTTAATTAAAGAACTATTATAGTGTTACTGGCTCTATAACTAAATAATGAGATCTTCCCCTTCTTACTCATATCCCACCTAAGTAGAGTCGGCACAATATGTTTTCCATTTCCACTCTCCCCTGTCAGATCTCATCTCAGTATTAACAAATCTTATACACATTATTTTTCAGACAATCCATCCATACCTTTTTCAGTCTTCCTTTACTCATATATCCGTCCACCTTCATACTCAACACCTTTCTAGATACATGACTTTCATCTCTTTTCATAATGTTTTTTTTTATTTATTTTTTTATGTCAAAAGCAGGCAAACAAACATGTGGGTCACATGATGTTAAGTGATCACCACTGTCCATAGACACTAGCAACACCAGGGGAGTCGCAAGTGCGTTGCCAGCCTGTGCATGGGGGAAGGGCAGGGAAAGGAAAAAGGGAAAGGGAAAGTGGGGAAGAAGATGGGCTTCCGGCACTCTCACTAACCAAACGAAACGCAACAGTGCAAGCACTGTTACTTCACGTCGGCGTTCTGTGAGAGGGTGGTACTACCCTGGTCGAGCCCACCCAGTCATGCTGAAACTAGTAATAATTACAGTGTGGCTCTACCACCTTCATGTCCAACTTCTCAGTCATTGGTGCTATTCTCAAACTAACAAAATAATGAAGTAAACATAATAATTTATATAAATAAGAAGGCAGCACAAATTGGCAATTCTAATAAACTGTGAAATGTATAATGGCCACAGGTATCAAATCAAAATAACTCATGGTTGGCTACTGGTATAAATTCAATTATAATTAATATATTTTTTAAGTTTGAATATTAATGAAAAAGAAAAACAATTTAAAAAAGTATATATTGCATTGAATAGAAAAATATTAAAGCTTGTGAATATTTGCAACACAAAAAGAGATCGGTTGAGAAACAGAAGAGGAAGATGTTTGTAATAGTTTTCCCTCTGCCTATTTATATATAGAAGAAGATATTACGTCTGCCACTAATAATTCACTTCTTAAAGAATTCACAAGTAGATGTAATGTTATGGTTACCATACAAATGTAAATATTTCCACAATTTCATAACTCTAGAAATGCTGAAGTTAGCCTACATGACAAAACCATAACACACTAATTGCCATAACCCTTTCTTTTTCAAACACTCTTCGATTTATCTATTAAAAATGTATGTCTACAGTAAAGGACTATCTAAAGATATTGTTGCAAATCATTGACAAATTTATTTATAATAGAATAATAGAAATAATAATAAACGTTATTATAAAAACTTTACAAGTGAAATCAATATATATTTTTTCTTTATTTTATTACTGATATATGTTAGCTTACTTCATATAATTTTACTGTATAAGGAACAACCAGTATTTCAGATTCATCTATACACATGCTAATATAAAAAGGCACAAAAAAGGTACTCAATGTCCCAAAACAGCTAAAATAGAATTTTAGAAATATCTTTTTATAAAAAAAAAAGTATAACATACCTGATGAGTAGACTTTAGTAATAAATAACACAAATAAATGATGTCCTTGTGGTAAAGTCGCTTCAAAGTACAACAATTAATGTTTTGGTCGACTGTTTGCCCATGTGGAGGCTACATATGATATCCATACAAAAACAATGTACACTTGCATTTGTATACATACAAAACTAAATCGCGGCGCGCTATCGTCACGGGCACAACAATTGGCACATGTCCCACAAAATCCACAGTACGGTACTTCATTACAGGAATATCATTATGCTGCACTAAGCGATCGAGACATTATTATAAATAGAGATCGCGGAAACCTTGGCGGTCGAGGGACGCCGCGCTTGACGAGACACTTTGCCTCACGTGAAACATTCACCGCCTTGATTCTTCCTAAATCTTTTAATTAAAACGGGAATACGCGCCGTATAGCCATAAAAATTCCTGGTTTATTCTCTATACATAAACAATGAGATAACACGGGTGTAGACAGGCGCGAGCACACGAAACGCACGTTTACTATGGCCGATTTATTGCCTCAGGGATACAGTTCGACTGAGATGACACCGTAGGAGAAAGCGTCTAAAGTTATTTTATATCATTCGTGTGATCTAATTAGGGTATAGCGATAGGTATGCTGCGAGAAACAAAAAATCGGGATCGCTGACATTTTTGTTTATGGTACATCGACGAGATCCAGAATCCACAAATAGCAATTAAACGTACACGATTACCGTCTCCCGACGGATTCACTTGCACTTGATGACACAAAACACTGTGTTTCTTCACATTTATGTAAGTTTCATCGTCAAAATATACTTTATTTTATTTTATTTCTTTATATCAGCATTAACACAAATCACCACGCACACACAACACAACATACATATATGTGCACAGCACTAGCGTGGCCATGAGTCGATTCATTGTTCGATGTTATTATGATTTCGGTATAGAAAAATTGTCATAGTTTTACTTTGGAAAGTAATTATAAATCGATTTAATTTCGGTTAGTCATTATAAATCGATTTATTATTACCAATAATAATTTTTTACATGTTATTACATCGTATTTTTGATTTAAATATATTACTAACATTCATAACTAAACGTACCATGTTTATATCCTAGAATACTGGAGATCAGATTTGAATATTTAAAATTCAACCAAAAATGATTATTACGTACATGCAAAATTTTATAATAAAATATTCTACGTGTTCTGTTCTCATGGTAAATAGATTAACAACATACACTGCATCTCGATTCTTCACCAAAATTAGACTAAATTACTTGGATTAATAATTAATGCCAACAACAAAATTGATTGTCAGTTTACTATGTGATGAAGATGGTTTTTATTTATAATCCTCATAAAAAAAATGAATATAATGTTAATATCACTGTGAGTGGGTGGCATTGTGTTTTTCTATTCATAACTGATAACACCGTATATGGTCCTCGTAAAAATGTTACGGTTTAAACAATAATTAATGGTTACATAATTCTCAAATAGTAAAGTTTTTTTTGTCGTGTTTTAATCTATTTCAACAATATCTTTATCAAAAATTTGCTATTTATATACTACGTTTGTGTATTATGTCTGTTCAATAGTTTTTTTTTTATATTAAGGAGTAACAAACATCCAACAAGATTACAATAATCGCTTGCATTATTGGTGACTCCTGCTTGTGTGTTTTTATTATAATTTCCAGTATCTTATACAATTTGTTTTATAATACTAATATAAAATTCTGAGAAAAAATATGAACACAAATTCTTAAAATAATATCTCAGATTATTATATGGCTCGATATTTCTATCTAAGGTGCGACACTATTAGGCGGCCATTACAATAATTTCGGATACGCACAAGAAGGTGGGTTATGATATATTCGGATACGCGTACTAATACGAAGATGCATATTATTTTTATATCATTGTAATATCATAAAAAAAAAGGAATACGTCTAAGGATATACATTATTTAACATTGTAAAAAATGGAAATGAAATAATAAAAGTTATGTTTTACTAAATAAATTAATGTATCAATAAAGTAAGCTCTATTCAAAATACTAATTTGTTTTTAATATATATTCCTATTATATCATATTATAATTATAAAAACTGTGATCGTGATGTCATAGTGCATTAAGTTCATATACTGTTGTCAATTGGCATTGCATTCTTTTGAAAATATTTTTTGTCTATGTCTGATTTGCGGTGAAGGGAGGAGGGACAATTTCGCTTCGTTGTCGCCTAAATTAAAGTTTCATGGTAATTTGTGATATCATAAATGTGAATTGAAATAAATGACGTTATTAGATTATTTTGTTGTATGTAACACTTAATTAATCTGAGTTTACATTGCTCACGAATCGTGCTAGATAACATACTGACCGCTCCCTTGGCGTAAATTGTACGTCAGTTGTCGGATATTTTTCATTACTGTTTGTACTGTCTTCTATCATAAGTAGGAGGTCGTGGTAGTAAAAGCTGTTGGAAAGTGCACTCATAGAGATAATTGATTGTGTAAAAAAGTATCCCACGTTCCATTTACGCTGCTGTAGTGACGTGCTTTCGTGAAGTTGTGGCCATTACGGTGAGTACTAAACATTTTGTTATTTACGTGTCGCTGCGGACAGTAAAGAGTTTTACATAAATCTTTACGAGAAACTGACCTACTGCTAAGTACTAAATTTCAAACTCCATGTTTTATATAATTATCAAATCGGTAACATTTCTTACGAGTTGCATTCATGGATCCATCTTCTTGCGATAAATCTACAGTACTTCAAAAATTCTTGAAGTACGACGAAGAGTTTAAAATTTTGGTGTAATATTAGATTAGCTTTGAACCATTGTGCTTTTTTCAGTGAAGATTTTTATTGCTAAAACTTTAAAATTTACTGAATATATATACTGCATTATTGTGGTTCTCTTAAAGATGCAAATTAATATTGATATGGAACACAATATACTATTATCTATGCAGGACTATGTGTGTTAGTGAAAGTAAGGATACAATAGAAAGAAAATGATCAAGATAATATATACAAATATTTTTATTACAGTACAAACTGCTAGTAGTGGGTCTAGTATTAAAATTAAATGATAGATTCTAAATGATTCTTCCATTAGATAAGTGTTATCAATGTTACCAATAAAACACTTTAGATAATAAAATACCTATACCAATGATATAATTATTATTCTCGGGGAATAAACCATCAATAAAACTAAATAATTTATAGCTTTTAACACAGTTCTTACATTACTGAAAATAAAAGATACAGGAGTTAATTTTTTTTTCTTGTAATTTACAAATTACAATTTATTTCTCATTAACACATTGCCATGTGCTTTTAGTAATACAAACAGATTTATTATAACATATTATATACGTGGAATTTTACATTCAACTTTTCTGTAGATAATAAATTAAATTAATTTTCCCTGTACTACTTATCCATCCTACTTTTACCTGTATATTTTTTTTACATGTATGAAAACGTAGTTTATCCACTGTCACATAATATTACATATTAAAAAAAAGTAATTGTGGCCAGTATAATAAGCCTAGTGAAATTTCTAGGCCCGTTATTTCCCATAATG